>NDXB01009121.1:128696-139374 GCA_002631895.1 Agapornis roseicollis
GGGGGGGGGGGGGGGGGGGGGGGGGGGGGGGGGAGGGTGAGGCTTTCCAAATGCTTCTCAAATCAAGTTCATTTTCTTTTTCCCATTTTACTGCTTTGCTCACTGGCTTTATTCTTATCTTGCAGTGTCCGGAACTCCCTGAGTGCCAGATTTGTCCTGCATTCATGCATTTTATTTTAGTAGCAGAAGTGATGCTAAGTGCCTTTGCAGTAAGAATGATGTGGAAGTGATAAATACTTTAGTTAAGCAAAACAGTCACTATTTTTTTCCATTGCATTTTGCATTCCAGATACAATTTTTCCTTTTTTGTTTGCTTCTTCCAGAATGTTTTTTCACACCAATTGGTAACAATGAGAGATTTTTTTCTTCCCTTTCAGTATGAAAATCAACACTTACTTGTGCTGAGTTTGATAATGTTGAATTCTTGCTCAGCTCAAGGCCATTTTTACCATAAAATGTTTTCATTTCATGGTAATCCCACAGCAATAAAAGCTGCAGATTCCACCTACATGTGCAGATTTCAGAAGAAAGCTAAAAACTTTGATTTTGAATTGTAAACAGGTAATATCAGTGGAGCCTATAAGTTCCCGTGGGGGATCTTGACCTTTAAGCTGCATCACGCATGGAAGTACTGAAGAGTTAGAGGAAGCACCTTCTCATCCCACTATTAGCCTTAGTTTTTATGATACTGATGCTCCAGCTGGTATCCCAGCTGGATTCAGTTAAAAACAGTTAAAATGGAAGTGGACAGCTCCTCTGCTGTGACCTCATGCAATATGATAGAGAAAAGATGTGCAGAAGTTGGGAGCGGCTGGAAAGCCCTCAGCTCACCTCCCTGGTTCTTCAGCCATCAGCTCCTCTGGCTGACACAGTGGTGCCAAAGGACAGGATCTTTGGATGAACGCGGCTCACAGGAATGTCAGTAGGCTTGTTAGGAATTGCAAGTGTCATAAATATGAATTAGGGCTGGGGGAAAGGAAATCATCAGAGTATCTGTTTGAAAATTACCTGAGCCACTCATCTGCTAAAACCTGCACAAGGAGTTTTCTTAATTCCCTTTTTTCCCTCTTGATCTCTGCAAGGCATTTCTGATCAGATCTGTGCTCAAGGTTGGATGCGGTCCAGACCTATCACAGGCTGACACCTTCTGTATTTTGATCTGCAGCATACCTTCACTTCTTAGGGTCGTGGCTTTACTCAGGCTGGATATAAGGATCCAGGGACTCTTATGATGGGGACAAACTTGCTTCTCCATTCCATGCTGGATCCAGGCTTAGATCCCACTTTGATCTCCAAGCTCAGGGAGAGCGGGAGAAGCAGCTACTCCCAAGCTACTCAGGAGCAGGGCTGGCAGCTCAGGAGACTGTTTCTAGCAGAAGCAGAGCCCTGCCGTTCAGCTGATGGGGAGGTATTGTGCCCTTTTACTGTGTGCTTGGTACCACAGCTTCTCACTTCCAAGCAATGTGTCTTTAGTTCTGTGTCTGTAAGAGGGTCAACAGGATGCTTTCTGGAAATACCATAGAATCATAGAATAGTTAGGGTTGGAAAGGACCTTAAGATCATCTAGTTCCAACCCCCCTGCCATAAGCAGGGACACCTCACACTAAACCGTGTCACCCAATGCTTCATCCAATCTGGCCTTGAACACTGCCAGGGATGTACTTTCTATTTGTTTGTGTATCTCATAAAGGCAATCCCACAAGTAACAGGCACATGAATGCTTTTATTAACCCCTCTTTGCTCTCCTCGCTCTTGCAGGCTGTGCTTTTACAGCTTTAGAAATCACCTTCTGATTGCTCCCAATTTGCATCATTGGCTTTTGCTCAGCCAGGAGTCGTTTCTTGGATATTTTATTTGGAAAGGGAAAGGAAGGAAGGAAGATGTTCTCTGAGGGAGCAGAGAAAGGGCTGCTCATACCAAGGGGATATCTTACCTGTTTTACAGGACTTGGGTTCTTTCCAACTGGGAAATGCAAGGAGCAGAACAAAACTTGTATTTTTACTGTTGGCACATTTCCTTGGGAGCTTCAAATATCAGCCTTTGTCAGGCAGAGAAACATACCTGTTAAATGGAGTCTAGTAATGAGCACATTGCACAAGTCATTCTCATGAATCAGCGCTTGAGATATCAGGGTTTGGGGTATCTGTGGTGCCATGGAAAGGTGGTATTGTCACCTCTGCCATGTGTCACTACTTGTTCAATGCAGCTTTAGTCCCACCAATTTCAAGGAATGCCTCATCTTTGCATTTCCTATTCACTGTCTCTTGTTGCAGAACCAGAAATGTTTGCCCTGTGACTAACCTCTCTCCTCTAGTCCAGTCTGTATTACACAACTGCAGTATCCATCTTCCAGCTCCTATTTTAAGCAAGTCAAACATCCTAAACCACCCACTGAGTTCAGAAAAGGTTGTTATGCTCATTAGTTGGAGTGCTGGGTACAGCAGGCCGCAGACAAAACTGGTTTTATCTGTAATGTTTTCCTAAGAGCAGTGCTCATAGCAGAGCCTGGAGTGTGATTGCAGCACAACCCGAGTGACTCAAAGTTTGGGTCAGACCTGACTTTGCATCTTTCTCAAAGCCAAAAAGGTGGGGAAAAATATTTCCAACTGAGACTGTGATTTCACCCCACACACAATTTAACTCCAGATTTAAACCTGGCCTTTCCTGAAGAGCCAGATTCCTGCCCTGTTCAGGCCCTTTCCACATTAATTGCTTTTGCAGTTTAAAAAGTAACGTATCTATTATTCATTTCACCTCCTGAGGAATGCAATGAATAGGCAAAATTGGGTCATAAACCCACAGAATTATAAGACATAGAAGAAGACCAAAGGCACAACTACAGGGAACAGGTTGGGAAGGGCTTTGAGAGGCTGTGCAGCCCCCCAAGGCAGCACCAACCCTGCCTGTATCTATCTTTTCTAGCAGGTGTATCCCAGCTTTTCTGAGCCATCCTCCCATAGGAAGGATTCTCAGCTTTCTACAGCTACACTGGAGTGAGCTCTGAGCATGGCAAAGTGCTGCTTTGCAGCTCAGGGTGAGCAAGGACTGCCTGCTGCCCAACTCAGAACTAGAAGTCAGGTTCACTCAGCTGAACCCTGTGCTCATACAGCATCTGCCCTCCGGCGGGGTCTAACAGTGAGTTTGGGCTAACTCAGAGCAGACATCACTGTGTCTGTGGCTGCAGAAGCCCTTCCAGACATGTCTGACATCTCCAATAGGACTGGCAGGAGCTCACAGGGAGCTGAGCTAACAAAACATGCTCAGAAGGTGGAGTCCTTCCTCTCCAAGCCACCAAAAGTGCTGGTTGATATTGCTGAGGCCTCACAGCAGCCCAAAGGCTCCAGCCTTCATCCGAGTCTTCACTGTCACAGTGGGAACATTCCTGTAAAGATCTGATGAGGATGCTCAGAACAGATGCAACATTCTTGCACAGGGATGCACTGTGCAGTGAGCACAGGTAACCATTCCCTGGGTAACCTCTGTTTCCATAAATCACCTGTTCCTCATGGTCCTTATTCTAAGCACCTAATTAATCCCCAGCAGTTAGGAGGACATTGTCCTACAGGATCACTCCCTTGTTGTTTTTTTCTCCTTGCTTTTTCTCTAACTCTGAAATGGCTGGTCAATATTTTGAAGTTCATGATCTTGAGCAAAGTTATTCATCCCAGCCTTCCAAAGCCAGAAGGTCTTTCCCATGTTGCTGTTGCTTTATTTGAGCAATGCTATGTCAAATGCACCTTCCCATGGGTCAGCCTGGGTTTTCTTTATTTCCCTGCTGCTGCTTTCTCTTTATGGATATGGCCCCCTTCTCCCTCTGAGCCTGTTGGTGTCCCCACCAATGCTGCAGCCTTGTTTCGTGTGGTGTGAGCTGCTTCTTACCAGAGGCTCTTGAGTGTGCCTGTGAAGCTGCCCTGCTTGGGTGTTCTGCCCATGGGGGTTTGCTCAGCCCTGCCAGGAGGATGTGTGATCACCAGGAATGGCCTTTGGGAGCACCACTGCTGGGAAAGAAGAGCACCAGCAGTGTGGATGTGAGCCAAGGGATGAATCAGCTCCATCCTCTTCACTCAGGACTCTACCCTTGAGGATGCAGGAGAGAAGAAAAGCACACAGCAAAAACTGCTGTGTGAACGAGCTTCCCCACTGTGCCCAAACCACCCAGTCAGCCTTGCCCTCTGCTGCTTCTTCCCAGGAGTGAGTCTGGGAATTGGCTCAGGACAAGTGGTGGAAAACAAAGCAGGAGGTGCTCAAAAGCTTTGGGCAGTCACTCTTGGCTAGAAAGGCTAGAGCCCCATCAGAGAGAGCCAGTTGTGAGCCACAGCCCTTTTGCTGTGCTCAGGGTGGACACTCTGCGAAGGGGGGGTGGCTTTGATGTGCCAGTAACGCATTTATTGTCTAATGTAGTGATTTTCCTGACTTACCAAAAGCAAAGGTGCTGTGAAAAGGGAACCAGTACAGCATTGCCAGTGGTGGTGACAGCTTCTTCTATAGAGACCAGAGGACATGCAAGGACAAAGAGCTGGGAGACTTCTGGGACATGCTGTTTACAGGGCTCTTTTACCAGCATAACTTAGTTACTTGATTGGGAATCCCATAAGCCACAAGGACATTTTTATCTCTGTAACCAAATTTGTGTTGATTTTGCTAGTCAGTAAGAAATAGCAGACTCTATAGTTAAAAAGATTTAAAGGATTCCATTAGATTTGCCTTTTGATCTAGGATCATTTGCAGTAAACATTCCCATCCCCTTCTATCTTTGCATCTGTAAGGGACAAAGTTGCATGAGGCAGAAGTCTTTGCTGTCAGCTCCGTTCTCAGTTACTGCATTTTCAGGCCTCTGTAGTCACTTGGAGACTGTGGTCACATCAGTTCTTGAACTGTGCAAATTGATAAGCAAACCATAGTAGGTAATAGAGGATTGTGCACACCTTAGCATTTAAGACTGAATTAGAAACCATACTATCCACGATGAAGCAAAGCCCAGGATTGGCCACAGGGTAATGTAACAGAACCTGTGGATTCAAGTTTGGAAGGAGAGGGTTTAGGCTCCTTCTAATCCAATCCAGTGTTTCAGTAATGAACATACTAGCAGATGATGTTTTCTTGCTGTTCTCCTGATGGATTGCTGCTCCTGGTAAAGAGCAGTGCCCTGCTTCAGGAAAGCCCTCCCTTCCAGGGAAGCTCTTAAGCATATGCATAATTCTAGGTGTGCACAGAATCCCCACTGCACTGAGTGCATACTTATAGCTGAGGATGTGCTTAAGAGCCTCCCTAAATGAGGGCCTTGATGTACAATTTAGGGGAAAGAATATATGCTGCTCAGTCATCAACGCAATCCAATTTACATAAATATTTATTTGTTTTCCATTATATATCATTTCCATGCAGGTGCTTGTGGGATGGATAGACGTCAGAACACATACATAATGGAAAAAAGCTTCAAAGGTATGGTATCCAGTGCCTGCAGCCACCCTGGCAAAGAGTTTGAGGAGGGTGTCGTAGAAGAGGTGAGATAGGAGAGACCTGAGCACCCAGGAGCAGGGCTGTGCAGAGGCAGAAAGGGACAGAGCTATTACCTCCAACATAGGCTCAGCTGGCAGCACTCCTGACTCTGAGCCAGATGCCTGAGGCCCATGAATTATTGATTCAAGTCTTTACAAGGCTGGAGGCTCCTGCCTCAGCAAAGCAGCTGGAGACAAAAAAGGAGGGCTCTGCTGCAGGGACAGGAGGTGCAGGTGGAGCTGTCTGGCCAGGGGAAGCTCTTTTAGGACCCATTAGTCATCTACAAGGGCTTCCTGGTGGCAGGTGCCGATGGCAGACTGGTGCATTTGCCTAAGTCGTGGCTCCGTAAGGCTCTTGGCTCTCCAGAGCTTAAACAAAGCCACTAGAAAACAAGCTGACCCTGCTGCATGGCCTTGCTGAAAGAGATATATAGCAGAGCTTGAGAAAAGACCTCACTCAGAATATTAACCAGTCACACTGGCACAAAGAAATTAATGGACATTGACTCCAGGGCAGCTCTGAAAAGGGCTTGTCGATGAGTCACGAGCACAAGGCCCAGTGGTTTTACGTTTCAGTTGTCCTCCAAGTTTACATTCAGAATACTCCAGTTCAGTATGGACTTAAAGACCACTTGGCACAGTTGTCCCCACAAGCTCCTGATAGCCTGGGCTGGGTTTGGCACACTGAGCTGGTGCTACAGGAGATGGAGCAAGGAGTCTGTTTCCCTCAGAACAGGCAGGTTTCAGGCTGAAGTCCTTGGTCTGAATCCCAGGCCGTTGTGTCTGCACACACCAGCTGGGAATGTCCCTCCCTCAGCCCAGTAGGTAAACACTGCACAATGTCCTTGAGCTGGTATCAAGTGAGTAACAGGGAAAATGGTGCCTTCACACAGGGCTGGTGTCAAGGCACTCACTGGTTTGCTATGGCCAAGGTGTTTCTGAGCAAGACCTTTGTCTGAGCTAACAAGGGACATTGAATGTGCACATAAAAAGCCATGACCAGCTTATAGCCAGGCCTAGAGAACACCACTTTGTAGCTGCTGTTTACAAGATAAAGTGGCATAATATTGCTAAAACATCACCTTAACACCCAGGCTTGCCAGAGGAAACCACTGATCCATGGCAGTCCTTCCCAATAAAACTAGGTTATGTATGTAGATTTGACTCAGGCCACTGGTTTCAGCTCCTTCAATGATTCTATTATTATTATTATTCTAGTTGGGCAGGTTGTTCTCTTTCCATGAAACTATGAACTTCAAGATTAGCGTCAACTAAATTACTGTGCTTAAAAAGTCAAAAGGCTGCTTTGAACACATGCAGGAGGAATCCCCATCCAGAGACACAGTCACACAGCATGGGGCACCCCCGTGAGAATGGGAGAAAAGGAATCACAGGAACAGCAAACTGTGAAATGCATTTCCTGCTGCTGCACGTTCTGTTCATTATGTAGGATCTGAGCCACTTTCTTTACATGTTTACCCCTTGTAAATGGAACCCTCAGGCCTGGAAGCCATGTCAGGGAGGCTGATATGCTCTGGCTTGGCTGGTGCTGACAGGGGCAGGGTGCTGGGGACACAGAAACACACCTGACATCCCAAGAGGGTTCTGAACCTCACCTGCAGGCAGTTGGCAGAGATTTCTCAGGAGCATTTTCCCTTGGATGGCTACAGGCTTCCAGCAGCTCAGTCTGAAGGTCAGGCTCTGGCTTCAGGCAGCCCGGCGGCACTCTCATTCCCAGGAGGAGCTGGGTGATGGGTCCCATGCCTAGTGTGCGGCACTCCTTGCCCTTGCCAGGTCTTGGGTTGGCCCTGCCTAGCTAAATTCATATGAAGGATGGAGAGAAGGTATCTTCTAAGCTGGGTCATTCACATGAAACGAACTCCCAGTCCCAAACAATTGGATTCTGTTGTCAAGAAGACTTGGCAGGCGGGTGCTTTGTTACCTACTTTAATGCAGTTTAAAGATGATGTCTTTTCCCATCAGTATCTGCTAGGTCTCACTAGGGAAAGCTTGCCCTGCAGTTGAAAATGGTATTTGGTGCTGACCCCAGCCCAGAGCATTGAATGGGATGGTCTGCTGGGAGGGTACACGGTTGGTCCCATGGCTGATGCACTGACAGATTGATGTGACCTCAGGCTTTGCATGATAGCCAGCAAAGTCCCAGCCATTCAAAACACTGGTGCACTTGCCTCAGGGATTCAGGGCTTGGTTCAGCGTGGGTCATTGCTGTCCTAGAGCAGCCAAGGTTAGCCAGGTTAATGACAGCAACCAGCAAGGCATGCTATGCTGAACGTCACCCATGCATGGGATTAAATAGCAGGAGAACATGTTTCACCTGCATACATCATAGTGCCTTAGCACTTCAGACGTGGCTGTAGGTAGCAAGGCTGGGCATCAGGATGCCAGAGGTTTATCAGAGAGGAACCTGGTCTGTGGAAGGAACAAGTACATTTCCAGTCCCTGATATCAAAACTAAAACCTTCAAAGGTCTGGTGGTTGGTATCCAGGCAACACAGAGACAGGGACTTCAAAAGTAGAGCCTATTCCCCATATTTCCATATTTCCCCATATTTCTCTAGTGTGTCCAGCTGATGAGGTGCTCACAGCGAGTGCTGTGAGGGGGATGATGAGGCAGCATGACCAGAGCTCACATGTGGCCTACAAGGTGATTGGGCTGAGGCTGCCCAAATACATTTATTTTGGGTTAAATTGATGCCAGACCTCTTAATTACACCCAAACCCCCTTCATAACAAAGTAACTCAGACACTTCTACAGCCTTGAGAGTTAAATTCTCTGTGATCTCGTGCATAACACATCTTGTGGCTAAGGGCTCCCTGGTGTATAGAACACTGCCACACACACACTGGTGCTCCAAAAGTTATATTGCGTCCAGAGCAAAGGGTCTAGTCCCCAGCTAGACACAGAATTCCCATTTACGTCAGTGGGAATTGGCATGCTGTTTCCCAGTATCTTCTGGGAAAAGGCAGCTCTTAGGAGAGGCCAAATGAGTCTGGGCAGCCCAAGTGGGATTTCACTGGTCTCTTCTGGGAAGTGCTGGTGCTGTGGCTCCGGCCTGAGGGCACCTGCCTGGGAGGTGGTGTCAGCCCCAGCAGCACTGCAGGTGCATTTTACCTTAGGGAGATAAAAGTAGCTGACATGGACTTAATAAAATGCAGGATGTGCTGGGATTTTTGTCTAGGCCAGCTCTGAGGTACCCACTTCCATGAGCAGATGAGTACTGACCCACACAGCTACTAACCTGCAGCACTGCAGGAGCAGGACTTGTCACCATCCCCCTTTGTTGCTGTAGCAGCCAATGGTCTTTTATAATCTACATTTAATGAATCGGAGCCCAGCTCTTGTTTGAGCTCCAACCTGTGTCCAACCTGGCCTTGAACACTGCCAGGGATGGAGCAGCCACAGCTTCTCTGGGCATCCTGTGCCAGCGCCTCAGCACCCTCACAGGGAAGAGCTTCTGCCTAAGAGCTCATCTCAGTCTCCCCTTGGGCAGGTTCAAGCCATTCCCCTTGGCCTGTCCCTTCAGGCCCTTGTCCAAAGCCCCTCTCCAGGTTTCCTGTAGTCCCTTTAGGCACTGGAGGTGCTCTAAAGTCTCCCCTTAAGGAGCCTTCTCTTCCCGTTTACCAGTCTTGCTGTCCCCACACACCAGAATTCAGAGCTGGTTTATTACAGGCTGCCCAGGCTCTCCTGCCTGCCTGCAGTAGCCAGCAGAAGCCGTGACCTTTTTTTTTGCGTCAGAACAAAACAGAAGCCTCAGGGCCCAGTCTGTCATCTGGGCCGTGTCCCTGGAGCTGTGACTGCTCCTGCTCCTGCTCCAGCCTCCGGCAGCACTGGGAGCTCTCAGCTCCTCACCTGCATGAGCCATTCACCCACAGCACAACCTTCCCAGGGACGCAAGAACAGCCCTGGTCCATGCAGGTATTTTTAGTCTAAAGATTTGCATTTTATGATAGCATTTGTTAGTCTTTGCCTACTGTCTGCTCACCTTTAAACACTAACGAAGTCCGGACTGTGCAGCACCTTCCTTTAAGTCATATACGTAGAAAAAGTTGCTAACACTGAGCTCATCCATGTGCAGAAGCCTGTCGTTGCTCCATTGCTCAATAGGACAGGATGGGACAGCTTTCCACTGATGTGCCTATACTGGAATGGGGTTGGGAAAGCTGCAGGGCCCAACCCTAGTGCCTGCAGCCTGGGAATGTTTGTGTGGCTTTGGTTCTTGTCTCCTGTGCTCTACCAAACAGATGGGTTTCACTCTGAAGCAAAGGCACTGCTTATGTCACCCAGGCTGAACTCAGGGGAGGAGTTTATAGCTCAGTAAACACTGCATTGATGGTCCCACATGGTGCAGGTGGTTTGTGTTGAGGTGGAGCTGCCTACAGCTGGTTTCACTCACCCGGATTGCTGGAGGCTCACAGGATTTGTTCCCATCACTAAAATTAGAGCACAGAAACTCAATAGCTCCCTGCAGGACATGACCTGCCACCTTGCCCTGGGTCAGTGCAGCCCCCCTCAGTGCTGAGCCAAGGTAAAGGGCACCAGGCCCAGGGTGATGATGGACACAGACGCAACCCCTGAGCTGAGGGAGGGAGAATCACAGCAAGGAGTGAAGCAAACCTGAGGAGTGAGTGAGGAGGTCGGGGAGGACAGGCGCAGAGGTGAGGGTTGTAAAGGAGAAGCGATATCTTGTTGTCTGTCTATTTCTTAACCTGCATTTCTCTTTTTGTCTCCCATACTAGACAGCGGGGGCAGCTGGGATTGCAGCTATTTTGCAAGTCCCGCTATTTCACCGGGAGTATTTCATATATACCAGGATCTGCCTTTGTACTGTAACCCAGCACAAGAAAATGCCTCATCTTTCATTGCATCGCTCTAATTCTAAATTACTGGCACTGCCCAGCAGGATGCACACAGCAGCAATGGCACGTTCTTGAATGTCCATTTATTCTCTCTTGTTTTTTATGTTTAAAGCAAGACTGGCACTGTACCCTGCAGCAGGCTGGCATGGCCAGACCAGGGGAACTCACAGAGGAGACCATGGTTACAGCTCTCACACCAACCCTGTTCGCCCCATGTAGCACCTCCTCTGGCACCATCTCCTTTTTTCTCCAGCCGAGGGGAGCAGTAGATTATGTACAGCAAGGGGGGGGGGGGGGAAAAG
>NDXB01009121.1:139694-151773 GCA_002631895.1 Agapornis roseicollis
GGGGAGGGGGGGGGGGGGGGGGGGGAATAAAGGGCAAAGCAAAAGCAAGGCTCGGATGGAGGCTTGTTCCCCTTGTGGAAACCCAAGTGTTCCCCACTAGCAGGAGCAGCCTCCTCCCAGTCTTAATGGCAGTGGGAATATGAAGTTGGCTTTTCCTGGTGCTGGATAGCCCCAGAAACCAGAGCTCTCAGGGGACCTGCACTGCACTTCTAAGATGCAGTTCTAAGCCTGCTGGAAATGTTCTGTATTCAAATCTATGGCGTTGGATGCTGACCAAAGCCCCAGGACACCAACCCTGTAGCTGGCCCAACAGGCCAGGGACCAGCAGAAGGTTCTGCTGGCAGAACCGACATACCACAGCCATGTGGAATGGGATTAAAACTCCTTAGGCATTAGGGGGAGGGAGGGAAGGATGCCACCTCCAATTCAATGCTGCAGTAAATGACAACTAGAACCTTTTACAGGAAAACCTGAGGTTTTGATTTCTCTCCTGCTAGTGAGTGTGGATGCAATGGTCTGGATCCACCCCGAGCACACACATCGGGTGGCTGTGCTGGATGCTTCGAGGATCTTCCTTACCCCCTGCCCCTTGTCCCACCCCAACTTGTGCAGAGGTTGAATTAACCTAAGGAAGCTCATAGTGCTAACACTGCCACTCCCTTCTTGTTTTGCAGATTATATGAAAGAATCTGTGTGCAGCTCCAGCACTTGTTCCCTGAACAGCAGTGAAAACCCCTATGCCACCATCAAAGACCCCCCCATTTTAACATGCAAACACTCTGAGAGCAGCTACGTGGAAATGAAATCGCCTGGGCACAGGGAGTCCCCATATTCAGAAATGCCAACTTCATCGACCGCCAATAAAAACATCTATGAAGTTGGTAAGAGGGGCAGGAGGGAGAGGGGCTGGTGGTGTGTGTATTGCAGAGGCTGGTGTGTTTCCTTTCCCTTTTTCCTAACATGGATATGGCACAGTGGAGGGAGGTGCTGGCCATGGGAGAAGCCCTGTGCCTTGGTTTGTTAAGCTGGGGAACTGCATCCTGGTCAGGGGCTTGTGCAAGGCTGGGGAATGTGAGTGTGGTACCGCTCCTCATCATGCTTTTGTTTTAAACTGCTGCAGTCCAGCTACAAGACATTGCAAGAGCAGAAGGGTTGGTCTTTTGAAGCCATTGTCTGCAGGGCTCTGTTGTTTTCCTCCCTAGTCTGCTCCATGTGCTGACAGTAAAGCTGGAGATGAGATGATTTGGGAAGCTTGAGTGAGAAAACACATTAGTAACTAGCCTTGGGAGCACTGCAGGCTACCATAACCCAGCTTTCCTTGCTTCCCCAGAGCCCACTGTCAGCGTGGTCCAAGACACCCGTGGTCGGAGTGCCAGTTACCTCCAGAATCCATACGACCTGCCTAGGAACAGTCACATTCCTGGTCACTACGACCTCCTCCCCGTAAGGCACAGCCCAACGCACGGGCCATCTTGGGACAAGCAGTCTTAAAAGGATGAACTTCACTGGTGCACTGTGCTGTAATCACAAACTGGGGAAGCAAAAGAGAAGACAATCCTTTTTTGCGCTGCAGGATGCTGATGGGACTTCAGACTGTCTTACACAAGGACCTAACGTAACACAACATCAGCCTGGGCCAACTGCTGCTGCATGATGTTATTTATAAAGACATTTTTATATGGGTAACAGGACCTACACGTGACTGGAGTCCGTCACCCCAGGAAGGTGTCTACGTGCTCCAGGCAAAAACTCCCCGTGGCGTGTATTCTAACCCTGGCTTTGCTGTACAATTAAACACACAACCATGCTAAGTAGAAGGACTTAAAAATGTACATTTCTACCAACGACATCAAGAACCCTTTTACTGTTAGGAACAAGGTGACTTGGAACACACTGGGATATATTTTACTTCTTTGTCATAGAAATGGACATTTTTTCTGAATGGAAGCAGGGAACCTTGTCATTTCACTCTCTGGAAACCCCATTTGCTGCCATGACCATGTGCAACCTGTGCAGATCATGCTTGGTAACTAGCACAGATATTTTTGTCTTTCTATTCAGTACTAGGGTACTTGAGCTGAGGAATATTAACACAGACACAGTCTGTGCAGGTTCTAAAACGCAACAGTTTGGCAAATGTCCACTAATCTTTGCTAATGACTTGGGTTTCAACAATGGGCCTCACAACCAGCTTCCCACAGATTTTAACAAGGTATAAAATACTCCAATTGGCACGAATAGGCTTTAATTTCCCTTATAGAGCTTTGATTTTGTCAGATAAAGCCACTAGAGCTGTCAGGCAGTGCACACTGATGCACCTTTATTTCCTGCCGTAGCACACTGCAGGTTTGCACAGACTAACCCTGGTTTGGTTTCCTTTCCTAGAGTGAAGCCACATCCCCTCCTCCAGCCCATCATTACCAACCATCTCACCACGATTCCCTTACAGCATGCCATTTCTGACTCTCTTTAATTTGATGTGCATTACCATGTAGTGCATCTTTATCTGCTGATGACTCTACCTGAAATGTCATTAAATTGAGCTGAAACTGGGGTTTGTGTTTCAGCAGCTGCTTGGGAAGGGATTATCAAGGGGTTGGCCATGGTGAAGTTTTGGACTAAGCCACCATGAGTATATTTTCTATCTTTATCGACCAAGGAAGTAGAACCCTTGCTGTTAAGCAGTTCCTTGTAGATTTTGAGCATGAAGTAGTAGTATGTAATTTTATTAGGCAAACACAGACGTAGCAAGTTAATTGCCTCTTAAGTATAAACCACACCATTCTGTTGCATATTCGCCAGTCTGATGGAAGCAGAAGAGCCCAAAACCAGCACCACTCAGTCTGCTCAAAGCGTGACCACTTGTGTAACCTGCTGGTCTGGGGGATTGGTCAGAGGAGCCTTCCAGCTTGGAACAACGACTTGATCCCAGCTCCAAGCCACACCAGGATCAAGTGTCGGATCACTCAGAGCACCCTGGTGGGGATGGAAGCCTTGGCACGGTGGTATCAGCCCCAGCAGCCTGCACAGCACCCCTGGGTGCAGCACCACAACACGCTCCCATCAGGGCATGGGGAGCGCTCTGGACCCCTCCAGAGCAGCAAATCTTCATCCTGCAGGATAATGCATATGTAGTTACATGAACGCTGCATGTGTGCATGGGTGCAATGACTGAGCAGCAACAGTGATTTTATTTTCCAGGAAAGCCTTATTTGAGATGTAAGCAGACAATTATTTTGTAGGGCCAGTAAGGATATATTTTATGTATAGGAATAGAAAGACTTACCTCAAAAGGCAATTTGCAAAGGAACTCTCCTGGTAGAGACCTACCTGACACCGAGCACAAGCAGTCTGAGCTACTGCCTGACCACCAGCTCTGTGCTGCTGTGAAGTTCACAACGAGACTCCAGGGAGCAGGATTGTGCCCCACTGTTTTTTCAAAGCTGGATTTTCACACCAAATACAATGATGTGCATAGAGCTTAACAGGAGAACAACAAACCCAGCATCTAAAACTGTACCTTCTTGTATATGAGCATTAGCTTCAAACAGGCACCGAAATGGCAATACTTTTCTAAGGCAAGACAGATTTGTAATATATTTGTTCACTGTGCAGAGCTATCCCACCTTGTACAAAATAAATGGAATTTCTCTCAGTGTGTACTTCTCCAACATCCTCCTTTGCAGACTGAAGCTGCCAGCCCCTGTTCAGGTCTGAGTGCTCCAGGCGATGTGACTGCTCACAGAGGGGCTGCCACCCTCAATGAAAGCATCCCCCAGGAGCAGGTTTCTCACAGAGAAGAGACAGGATTTCTCAGAAAACACAGTGCTGTGATTCAGCTGCAGCTTGGACCTTAATTCTAGCTTTGAAACAAAAGGAAACTGGCTCTGCATGTATCTTCCTTACAGTTCCTCAGCAGTTTAACCTCAGTGGAGCTGAGCAAGACACCCCAGCGATGCACAAACCCAGCCACATGCCCGCATACCTACAAAGAGCACCAGGGCTCTGGTTTTCTGTGCTCTGTGGTGCTATCAGGTTGTTGTGCCTTCAGGAGGATGCAGATCAGCACAGTCACTGTCCTGCCCCCAGCAGGGAAGAAGCAGGACACCAGCAGCCTCCAGGGCCAGGTCTTACAGCACTGCCAGGGAGCCTCATCAATACCTCAAAAGAGCACAGAACTGCAGCAGAACAGCTTCAGAATTAATGATGCCAGGCAGCCCTGAGCACTGCCACCGCCTGAAGCTCTTCCAATATTTGTACTACATATTTCTAGAAACCTTGTTAACTAAAGCCCAGCATGTAATCTCCTCCTGATTTGACAAGCCACACTCGATAAGCTGTTTAAGGCTGGAAATTCATCAGGTTTGACCTGATAGAATCAGTAGCTGTAGCTGAATGAAAATGTCTTTAAATCAGAACAATAACATGCCCTTTCTGCTTAAGAGGCAGAACCTCAACTCCCATCAAACACTCACTGAACAGCTTCAAAACAGTGAAGGTTGGGACTTCCAAATACGTAAAATGACAGCAAAAGCTTTTGGCAGGTAAAGCCAAAGTTACAGCATTATGCAGAGTTCCCATAAGCTCACTAAGCTCATTCCAGGGCCCAAAAGCCCTGTTATAACTGGTTGTCTCCTATTAGTAAAGAGACACTTTAGTACAGAAGCAATGCCAATATTACAGAAAAGGATAGTTAATCAGCAGCTGAACACAATTCCCTGCTGGGTCGGTGTTCAGATGGAATAATGTCTTGCCCTGTCTCTCCCAAAGCTCTTTGTGAGCATTTTTATGTGCCAGCCATGTCCCTGGATCCACCACCACAGCACCGCTTGGTCAGCAAAAGGCAGAACAGAACCCCAGAATGCAAAGGTAAAGCTTTTAACAGGTGAGGAGCTACAGCTCTGTACACACCATCTGACTTTGATTTGCAAGTCAATGGCTTAGGAAGGCTTTACAAACCATTGCCAGAAAACGTAAGGGTCCACACTGCAGCAGTTCCTAAGTGCAACAAGAGGGTTTGCACAACAAAACCTGTCTAAGGCCTGGTTTATGATTAAGTCTAAAGTTCTGGTGGGGGGAAAAAAAGAGTAAAACAGAGTTCTTACTTTGTTTAACAGCTCCTGCAGCCATTTTACAGCTGCCCAGGGCTTAAACACAGCCCTGCTTGTTGAGGTGAAGGAAACAGCATTTGCACCCAGCCTCCAACAGGGATCTGTGCTCCCACAGCCTCCATTGCAGTTGCGTCTGCTGCAGAAGGAAGCATCTTCTCACAGCCTGTTCCAAGCAGCTTACTAGCTCCCAGTAAGTAAAAAGCAACAGGTTAAACCCCAGCTCTCCCAAAAAGTGCACCCAACACTATACTGAGTTGTCCCCTGTAATTCTTTATTAGAATCATGGATGAATATATTTTAAATCAATCTAAAAAAGAAAAAAAATAATAATAATATTGGATCAAGGTACAGTACATGCATTAAATACAAAGTAATTTACAAACAGATCAAACCAGCATCTACAGAACTAATACCAGGAGGAGAAGTGGGTTTAAAAAAACACAAGTGACCAACTACAGCAATGCCTTCCGTGTGCCTTACACATCATGAGCACCGCGAGACAGAAAGGTTGGGTACGAACTGCAGCTGGTAGCGCCTACCCAGACTGGGATGCTCCAAGCGGGTCCTATCAGAGCTTGAGAAATGTCCCCTCTAACCACTTACACCTCTCATAATTGTATAAATAACTGCAGACATTTATACAACAAACTGTTCTTTTAAACCCTGGAGAAAGCCAGTGCCTGTAGCCCCCAAATCTCAGGATTAATGGCATGTTTAGGAAGAGCACATATGGAGCAAGATGCAGCAAGTGCAGCGACAGAAGGCACAGTTCACGTATCCCTGAACAAGCTGATCCAACAGATGATTTGTACTGAGCCACTGACCACAGAGGGAACCCATCCAGCAAGTAAGCTACTCTGGATGTTTCTGTCAAAGAACATAAACCAAACCACTGGGGTAATTTGGAAATATTGGGTGAAACAGAACTGAAAACTCAGACCTGGTTGTGGAAGTTAATCAAGCACTGAATATACTGATCTATGTGGCATGTATCAATAAACATGATATGTAATAATGTGACATCCTTCAAGTTCCATGAAAGAAAAAAAGGCATCCTCAAATCCTGACACTACCAGCACCGTGGAGGCCAAGTCTTGGGCAGCACAAAACCACACTGCAAGTTCCAGTGTTGGCCTGACCCTTACTTCATTACCACTGCTCGTGCTTCCAGGTTCTTCCCAAGGGTCCCCTCACGTGGAGTTCCCACCAGGCTCCTGCAGCTCTGCCTCACGTCACAACCTCCTCTGCAGCAGGTGCCAAACCACAAAAGCTCATTCACAGGTAGCAAGAACCTTGCTGCTTTTGGCAAGAAATTCTCTTTTCTCCCCCATAAAATTCTATTAAAAAAAAAAACAATAAACATATCCTTAACTTGACTATCTGAAGATCTAGCCAAAAACATTTAACTTACATTAAAATTGCACTTCAGAGCAACGGGCATTTCACCAAGCTTTAGATGCAGTATGCAACACCTGAAGTCAAGGATAAGATGATCCTGCTCAGAGATATTCCCCCAGTTAACCTGACAGCAATCGCTTTGTGAGGAGCAGAATAACATCTTCTAGTGCTCACTAAAGGTGTCTGTGCTCTGACTAGCGGGCATCACGGTGGAAAGAGATCAGCTCAGCTCCAAACTATTCACTGCAGCCACATAGAAGTAATAAACATTGAAATCGGAGTGTTTAAGACATGGAGAAATTGAGAAGGAATAAGCAGGAACTAAACACAGGAAAGGAACCACAAGAATTACAAATATATTTAAATCTTGGACCGGGGAATATACACAGCCTTTTAGGAAAGAACCAATGATTCTATATATTCTGACAGCACTGCATCTTTGGTTTGTTTTCGGTGGTCGGAGGGACGTGAATGGGAACCACGTTGTTGCTTGGAGACATGTCGTTCTCACGTCTGTCTGACATCTGCTTCTGGGAGACGATACGATAGATCTCTGGAGAGATGAAAAGGAGACAGTCACTGCACACACACCAGGCAGACACCAGCAGGAAGCAGGCAGAAAACATAGAGAGGTTTCCTATAGTTTTGGCACTATGCAGGTAACGCACGGGAGCTGTCACAGGAAGTTCAATTGTGATGCTTTCTATGTCCAGAAAAAACTTATTTTTGCAAAGGACCTGAGTTTTTCAACAACTGTTGTAATTCCCTTTTGACAAGAGCCAGAAGTCACAAGCTTCTTTGCTACGAACCAGAACCTGGGCCCCAGCAATTCCTTCTGATAGCTCTGAAGGCTCTGATGACAGCAGCCACATTTGCTGACGTATCCATAAACAGGATTAAATAGAACCACTCATAATTTCCCTCCCTGCTAGGACTGCAAGGGCAGTTTCTTCTCTCTCAACATGCCTATCGCATATAATACCTCCCCTGTCATCTGAGCAGCTTTAAGTGTTCAGAAAGGGTTGATTGGGGTCCAAAAGAGGAGACTCAGCCCCTCCAACAGCACACACACTCACTACGTTGGTATAGCTCAACTTCAAAACTATGGGGAAGAAACATGGGTTCCAGATGAAGAAATCCCAGCACAAATCAGGGAGCACGGGTTAAACTCCTGCACCTTCCCCAGCACAATGCCACATGGGGAACGCTGCACACCTGCACTGAAAGCCTTGCCCTCTTTCCTGGGATTTGTTGTGCTGAACAGAAACTCAGAGCAGCTACAACAGCACTCGTTTCAGCTGCACAGAAGAAAAAGTACAGTGTGCGTAGCACTTCACCCCCGGAAAGGAAATAAAGGACACCAAAAATAGAACACGGGGAACTCGCTTGTGAATTAGAGGCTTAAAACCACTAAAGTTTAAAAAACTAAAAGCTTGCTGAGCCTCAGTTTAACGGAAGAGATTGAAAGTGACTCAGATTCACAAAAAGACAGCCCTGAAATGACAGCATCACATCTGGTCCTTGGCACACCAGACAGGGGTGCTAGCAGCCAGCACATCAGCAGTGCCCGCAGCAGAACCCCACAGTTGGAGTCTATGCCTGCTCCCTGTCGGCACACTCCAGCTCAGTGTCACAGCTTTCAGATAAGCCCATGCTGCTGACAAGGATGTCAGCACCTCACTGCTGCAGAGCAGGGAAGAGCACAGAGCACAAACAACTCTGGCAAAACAAAGCAAAGGTCCAAGTGCTTTTGGAGGTCTGAAGTCTCTTATCAGCTGGATAATGACTGGCCAAACACACACCCCACTGGACTCCACACCAAAACACATCTTTTATACCAGAAATTTACCATTTAAGAGTTGTTTTCACTCAGAATGTTGATGAGCTGCTGCTTAGTGCACATCCTGACGTCACTGCAGTAGTGGAAGTTGAGCAACCTGGTGCAGAGATCCTCCTTGCTGTGATCACACAGCTGAGTGCCCGCTTTTACAAGGGGAAGAGATGGCTAAAAAGAGTCCCTGAAAAACAAGGCTTGAAAACCTTGCCCTTGACACAGTCAGCCTGCACTGATTTAAGCTGCCAACAAACAGAGGCCAAGAGCTCCCCAGGAAGAGTAAGAACAGGGCTGCACACGTGGCAAAACACATCTCTCTGGCACTGTGCTGTATCCATAGGCTGTACAAATAGCATTAACCTCAGCAAGTGGCACTTAGAATCTGCCTGTTGGGCTCCCAGCTGACAGCTCAGACTCAAACAGGGATAAACAGTCCACAAAAATGAGGTTTACACACACATCCAGTTACAGATCAAGTCACTGAGGCAGCCAGACAAGCCCAGCACATGTAAAAGGCTTTTCTGGTTTCACCCTTTTTAAGTTCACTCTTCTGTCCAACAGCCTTAGACACAACTCCACAGGTGAAGTGAATCCCATGAAACCACCTGCAAAAACCCATGTGGGAATCTGTAGATAAAGATCAGCTTGGCCCTGAGTTGAGCAGGGTGTCTGTGTGCAGAGGAGGGAGGAGCACAGCCAAAAAGAACTCTGCATTCTTCAGCACAAGTTTTCCTGTGCCACCACCCTGCCACAGCTCAAGGCAGACACCCGGGTTAGCTCCAGGTGTTGAATCTACCTGTTCCTATTCATCAGGAGAAGGCTCTTGACAGTTTTGTTACTGGGAATTCCCAGGTAGCACTTCTAGCAGCAATAAATCTCCGTTTTCCAGAGAGCTTGCTGAACAAGCTCATACCAGGCCCTTACAGAAGCTGTCACACACTTCCTCCACTCCTGTAAAGCAAAGACTTACAAGTCTGTGTAACACCCTCAACTTACAGCAAAGACCTGCAGCAAACAACCCTGAAGCCGCAAAACGATCTTAACAGCGCTGATTTCTCTGCTGATAAAGGGTCTGTCCCTTCTGACTCTGGGAACTACCTCCATGATCCTCACTTCCCCAGCCTCCCCAGCTGTCCTGCAGGGACAATTCACAGCCATGCTGCTTCCACCAGCTTGCAGCAGCCCCAAGTTTGCTGCTCGGTATTGCTTCTCCCTCCTCTGCAGCACAAACCTGTGTGCAGCCACACAGATGAAAGCCTTAATGGCTAAAACCTGCCTTTCCCTGCATCAGCTGCATGCTCTTTCAAAACACACAGCTGTGATAGTGTGAAAGGGGAGGTGGGAACAGCTCAAACCTCCACTTGCTGAGGCAAAATGCCCAGCAGCAAAGCCTACACTGAAACCAGGCTGTACAGAGGAATGCCAGGCTAATAAAGACATGTGCTTTTTAATGAAGACACTACACTTTATGCTCTGCTCAGTAACTGAATGAGACCTTATTAAGAGCACATTCAGCAGAATGCATCAGTGCATAATTAGTAACTGTGTGAGACAGGCCTTGCACTGAAAGAGGGCTGGGAAAAAGTGACACTGCTGCCTAGGAGGAGCTTGTCCAGCCCCTGTTTGCTCAGCCTGCGCTAGCATTTCATTCATTCCCAGGTAACGAAGAGGAAATCCCTAGATTTTTTGATGTTAGTGCTCTGTGATGTTGTCTCCTTGGAGATGGGATTCCTTAAGAGATGAACGAGCAGCACAATGCAGCACTGGAACACACAGCACAGCCAGGCAGGGAAAGGAGGCAGACTCCAGTTTACTTTAAGGATGCTTTATCCTGCTATGAATGCTCGGAGTGCTTGGGATTATAATAGCAGTCTCTCCTATTTGCCAGATGATACAAAGCAGCTTTGTGTACACAGCAATCAGCCCTTGTAGTCTAGACATCTTGCAACAGGAGAATTTGGATAGGGACCATTACTCTAAGTCACAGAAGGAAAAGGTCCCCAAACCTTCATCTGGAGGTTCTTGTCCCACAGCAGGACAGGAAGCCCACTGGATGCAAGATGTATCCCCCTCTAAAAATCCTCTATGGTACAGGGAGAAGAAAGAAAAGCTTTCTCCCATTCTTCCACCTATAACAGCAGCAGATCACATACATAAGCTGTGCTAATTAGAAGGGATTCCTATTTCCCATGCCCAAAGCCATCTATTCAGAGTGGTTTAGTCTGAGAACACAGGTGTGGATAAGCCTAACACAGACCACACTAAACCTCCAAGGGAACTAAGTCCTGCAAGTTTCCAACACTGACCCAATCAGACCAGCTTCAGTAGGGCTGCAGAAGAAGGGAATTCTGCTACAGACCTTAGTTACAACACCCTGGTCATGAGAGACCCAGGGAGCTGTGTGCAGGGCATTAGGAGCAGCCTGGGATACCTCTGCAGTGCAGTTCCCAGCACTGCAAATACCAGCAGAGCTGGTGCAGCAGCATGACCTGCCCCTTCTGTCAGCCAGCACTGTGCAGCCTGTGGCAAAGCCTGATGGCTTTACCAGCTTCCTTCTTCAAAGGACAGCAAGTGTTCCACCCGCAGGCACTGTGCTTGGAGGCAGCCTTGCCAAATACAGGCTATCCAGGATTCCACAGGGTCATTCTGAAAACCACATTCCTCAGATGACTGCTCCCCTCTTTCCTTCAAAGCAAATCATTAACAGAAGAAAGCCAGCTGTGAAGTGTTATCAAGAAGTTTACTGGCAGAACATTCGTTCTTAACATGCCAGTCACAGCCCAGATGGAGCCAACCTGCTGCTAATGTATTATTTACTTGTCTTTATCTCCCTGAAACAGGAGCTCCTGTCTGGAGCGAGCCACATGCCCACTAATCAGCAGAAGTGTTTCTTCCAGCACAGTTGAGCCAGCCCCTCCTGAACAAGAAGCCTGTCCACATGCCCAAGAGCTTTTTACCCAAAATACCATCCCAGCAACATGCAGGGAACACTGACGTTTGTGGAACAGCAACGGCCTCAACAATGTCAGAGTCCACTGAGGGCAAGTTTTAATGGCTTGTTCTCCCATTGCAGACTGCCCTCCCTTACAGAAAAGCTAAACCAGGAAAAAAAGCGTATAATCTGCAAATTAGAATCCAAAATAACTTCTGAATAAAAAGTACTATTGGATGCATGGAAGGAGAGATAAAGAAACAGCCTAGCCTGTGCCCAAGATGTGAACTGCTTCCCCATGGCAACAACAGCATATCGTCTGAGTGTCACACAGCTCTATGAAAGTAACACACAGCTCTGGGCATGCAGGAAACTTTCCACCTCTTCAGCATCACTGTTAAGAGAACAGAACAGCCCAAGAGGGGATGGGGCAATTAGGTGACCAGTTCATACTGGCTAGGACAGCCTGCCAGCTGCCTTAGGAGGTGATAAACAATGTCTGATACATTTCCAGTTCTGTTTTATTAGTGCTGGTGCTGAACGAGTATGAAAGTTAATTCACAAACCTTCATCCGAGAGCTCTGATCTGCTCTGAAAACTTTCAGAGCAACCAGCAAGGCTGTTCTACATTACACACAGCACTCTCAGACCAAATCTGACCTCAAAGCTCAGCCTAGGTGCTAATGAGAAGAGAGGGGCAGCCAAGGGCACATGCATAAAGGAAGAAGTTTCAGGTTTTAGCTGTTACAAATAAGCAACAAAAATGCTTTTGTCCTGAGGGAAAAAAAAAAAAAAAAAAAAAAA
>NDXB01009121.1:151890-212715 GCA_002631895.1 Agapornis roseicollis
TGCTTTTTTCCTGAGGGAAAAAAAAAAAAAAACAACCAAACAACAAACCCTATGCTCAAACTCACAAGCATTTTTGATAGAACTGACTTTGGGTAGGTGAAGAAAGCAGGAAATGCAACAGGTATCCCAGATATTATCACACTGAGCCACTCCTTAGCCATCTGATGGCATTAGTGGTTAGTCATACATGGAGTAAATGTGTAAGCCACCATAACTGCTCCTTTTTTCCTTTGTAAATTTGTGTAATGTTGAATTACAACCAAATGACAACACTGAAGTTAAAAGGGAACGACATGGTTCAGCTGAGGAGGAAACCAACTCAAGTTCTAGTCCCAACACTGAGTGAAGCAGCAAGATGGCAAACACCCCTACACACTGTTTATTAATCTAACATACACTTTTTTGCCAGTGTATGGACAGGAGCACTTCTGCTTAGGAGCCCACTGTAAAAACCGAAGTAGAACCAGAACCTAGCAGAGACTTCTTACAACTAAGGTAAGACAAGAAAGAGATAGCCACAGGCAGATAATCCTCCAGCAGCCTAACATCTCTCTCCACTGTCAGAGTGTTCATAAAGCATTTCAGGAAATGCTGGAGAATTTATACTTTTATTACAGTAAATAACTTCCTAGCTGTCTCCTCACCTGCATGTTCCAGTACGACTAAACAGTCCTTTTTGGTGTGTTCTTAAGAAAATGTTTAAGGGTTAAAACAAAAAAAGAAGTACTTTTATCCACAAAGCATAAAAGACACAGCACTCCTGCTACCGCATGTTACAGAGGCCAAAAGTCCAGCTAGGACTACTAATGAAATGACAGCAACTACCCTGCAGCTCAGGAATCACTATGTCTCATACTACCAGTAGCAGTATAGTTCAAATGGAAGATCTCTGCTCTTTCATCCCTTTTCCCTTGCCAGATGCTATGACCACCATTAAAGGTGGAAACAAACTAGGCTGGCTTCTCCTCTGATAAACAATGGGTGTTTTGCTTGCATGAGACAATTCCCTCCTGTGGGCACTCCCTTACCATACACAAATGGGAAACTGAAAGGTAAGCTAGGCTGAGGCTGACTAGAAACCTGGGGTAGATCAAAGTGAACAAGGATTCATTCCTGAGTTCAAGGCTGGCCTTTTAACTGTGACTCGAAACTGAACTTCAAATCCTATGGCTGTGAAGAATAATTAGCAAAATTTTAAACACTTCATAGGCAAAGGATTGCCTATTTGCATCATATCTGAGCTGCCCTTCCCTTTGAAACACAAGGCAGGAGATGACTCACCTGTCAGAATAGTCTGGAATGCTACTTCCACATTTGTAGAGTCTAAAGCAGACGTCTCAATAAATGACAAACCATTCTTCTCTGTGTGGACAGAAACACTATAATTAGGGGGGTACATCACACATCTGTTTCCCAACTGAAGAACCTCTGTACCAGATTACATTCATAGTGTATAAGAAGTCATGGGGTTTTCCCCCTTACAAGCTCTGAAAGCAACACCACCCACCACCAACAGGCCCAGTGCTGTGTTACTTTGAGGCACATCTTCCTGCACCACTGACAGTGAGAATTTGTTGCACCTTCAAGAATTAAGTGAGGAAGATTCCTGGATTTCCTTTAACCTCATCAAGTTTCTCCACCTCCCACCTGCTAGTATCTGATGACAGCTATTTAACAGTAATAGCCCTATGGGGGAAATGACAATCCTCCACCTGCAGGCAGGGATCCTTTCTTTACAGGGATGTTTTAAAATCTAAAAGTGCCTCTGGCTGATTCTTGTAACCACATCAGCATGGCTGTTTTACAAGGCTTCTTTTTTGACAGAATTAAGGAGGCAAACCCTAGCATGTGCACTGAGGCACATCACAGCAGCACTTTTTCCTCCTACCAGCACACTGGCATGTCTAAGATTTCCAGACAGTTTGCAGTAGGAAATTTGAGTTCACCAACCTGCAAAAGCTCTGGCCTCGTCTGTAGGCACTGCTCTCAGGTGGCGCAGGTCACTCTTGTTTCCCACAAGCATGATTACAATATTGCTGTCAGCATGGTCCCTCAGCTCTTTCAACCATCGCTCTACATTCTCATAGGTGAGGTGCTTGGCAATGTCATACACCAATAATGCCCCTACAGCTCCGCGATAGTAGCTGTGGGTGAAGAGATGTGTTAAGAGAACCAGCAAAAAACATCATGATTCAAAGTGACAAGTTAGACAAGTTACTGTGCAACAATGGAAAATAACTGTTACTAAGACAGCTATATAAAAAAATATCCAGATGCAGGCTATGTGGGACTTGAAACAGTGAACCAGAGCATTCCAAGTGGGGATATGCCACAGTACCACCAGTGCAGCCAGAAGAGCTCACAGCCTGGGGGCAAGCCAAACCACACGTTTGTGAGGAGAACCCTGTGTCCCAAAATGAAACTCTAGAATCTGTAGGGAGCTACTATCACCTCTAACCTCTGATCCGCTTCTGAAAAGTCTCCCCACCCATTGCTGTGGGAGCAGTATGGCACAGCCCATAGTCAGAGAGACTTCAGAATGACTCACTGGATCATAAGAATGTCAGTGTGATCTATTCCCTTTACAAAAGGCCACGGCTGGTCTCCTTTCAGAACAGAGAGAGGCACAGTAAATCATTCAAGAAGAAACACGCTGTATTTCCCACCCCACAACTACCTCCACCTTTACCTAAATCCAGCTTTTGCTATGCTGGCTTTTTCCAGTTGAAGAAGTACACAAAGTGAGCAGTCTTTCCTTACTGCTACAGGAGAGTTTCTGGTCTTAGGTTACCACTGATAAAACCTTGGTGAACACTGGTATCACCTTATCAACTGCTTGCATTGAAATCAGTCCTTCAAAGCTCTTATGTTCTAGGCTTGAAATGCCTCCAGTTATAAATCATGAGAGCACTGAGAAATAAATCAGTTTGTGCAGGGACACACTATATCAAGTTTATGATCCGTATATTTAACCTTCCTTCCAGCATAGGTTGTGGGTATCACACAATAAAACACAAACGCTCCCTGCTTGCAGTTTGGAGAATCAGAAAGGCCAAAAATCACCCTCCTCAACAAAAGCTTCTCTTCAGCCACACAAGGTGTCACTTACGCTGATGTGATCGCTCGGTATCGCTCCTGTCCTGCTGTGTCCCATATCTGAGCCTTTATTGTCTTCCCATCAACTTGAATGCTTCTTGTTGCAAACTCTACTCCAATGGTGCTTTTGCTTTCCAAGTTAAACTCATTGCGAGTGAATCGAGACAGGAGGTTACTCTTGCCTACTCCAGAGTCTCCAATAAGTACAACTACAAGACAAAAATGACATAAGAATCAGATTCCAGATGGAGGTAAGACATTGACAATCACCTGCAATACACATTTATTTTCCTAAATGAAACATGAATGAAAATAATGGCAAAACCACCACCCTTGTCATGGATCTGCTGTCCAAGTCTTGATGTTTCTAGAGAACCAGAGCTGCCACATTCACCAGCATTTTGAAGAGACATTAGATTTGACTTTTACTTGTGACACTTCAGTCTCCTTCTCCCAGCATGGAAGAGTATTCCTCTTCCAGGAAGAACATACATGGCCTGTCACTGCAAAAGTCAGGAACTGTTTGGATTTCACACCTTAACACTAGAACTACAAGACAAAACAACTCAACACCATACAACTGAGATCTGTTTTGCTGAAGAAGTCCAAAACACCGGGCAAGCAGCAGCCTCTGCCTTCCTTTTACACTCTTCACACTTTTGCAGAAGATAGGTTCCCCAGTGGGGCAGAAAAACTTGTGAACAGAAAAAAAGAACCAAACCCCTAAAATCACAAGATCACCATCACCCCCAGTGGCCAGGTTAAAGTGTTAACCCAGCCACAGCACCATACCCTTCCACAGTTCATCACTGCTGCTGCAACTTCTGGCTGCTCCAGGCCAGCCTGGAACTGCTCTAAAATGCTACCAGGGTATTGCTGGGCCTCAGAATTAGAGCCACCATCCACATCCACTTCAGTTTGACTCGTCACAGCACCACTGCCAATCAAACTATGTGGAAGGATTCAGCTATGCTTGAGGAGAGACTGACAGAAGGTTTAAAGTCCAGCTCCTACAAGGAAGAAAAGCATCACGAGGGCTTGCTACAATATCCTGTAATGTGGAGTTGAAAGGTGCAAGGTTAAGTGTAACTTAAAACTCACTACCAAGATGCAGGCCACTGGATGAAACACATTCACAACCCTGAGTCACACCAGCAGGAGCCTGTCAGGATGATCTCATGCCCTTAAAGATTAAGGTAGCAAACCAGTAATGGAAGGTAATAAAAGGACAAGTAAAATCCTTGAGAAGATAGACTTATAACTTCAATTCAGCAGTGAATCAACACCAGTCCAAGCAGACAAGTGCTCGCCCAGGTGGCTATGCTAGTTTGGAAAAAAACCACAGGAATAGTTGCTCCTTAACACCCATCATTTAGCAGTTAAGTCACTGCAGCACAGTGTTAAAGACTGTGTGGTACAACAGAGAAATGAGTGCCTCAATCACCTGAGAAACCTCCACACAGAGCTTTAGTCTAGCAGTGCAAATACTCCCATCTGCTGCTGTGCCACACAGCAGCCCTCAAACAGCATCTTCTGTTTAAATAATGCAGACCAATTCTGGCAAATGGGCTGCTCTCTGCTGCAAGGGCAGAGCAGCACCTTTTGAACACCCTCTCTAAAATGAAAATTGCAGCAACTGCTCACTTCAAACATGGCCTTGTGGAGAACACTTCATCACAATAAAGATCTTCCCGGCTTCCTCTGCCAGCTGACTCAGCACACAGCCGGCCAAGATACAGAGGTTGCATAAAGCCCCAGGTGGCTCTGCTAACCACTTCTGTTTATGAAGATCACGAGTGCAGGTAGGTGGCAAGCAGGTATGCTGAAGGCAAACAGGATTCTGCTGTCCTATGTGACAGGTCAGCACTGTTTGGTGTCGGCTGCCCTCACACAGCTGAACAGCTTTGCTGGCACACAAGATGCTAAACAGTAATAAACTTAGTGCAGGGACAAAGTATCTAACTGCATTATCCCCACCTGGTAAACTGCCACTGCTTTCCTCTTTCCTTGACAAATAAGTTCTCCAAGACTATTTTGGCAGGTTTAGGCAACGTCATATTTATATTTATATTGACTCTGAGGTGTTACAAACAAGTTCCTTAGAGGCAAAAGTTATCAACTCCCTTTGCATACCTCAGTCCTGCTATCACCAGCATTAGTTCTGACAGCAGCCAGAAACTTCTCTGAACAAGAAAAGCAATACATAATCTCCTTTTCCCAACAGGAAGCATCATATACCTGTTAAATATTCCCCTGAAACATATTTTTGTTGTTCAGTGTATATTTCATATTTAACAACAGATTATTTTAATTCTTTTTTTCTTACCTTGTCTGAGTCCCATGCTGCTTATGTTCTCAATGGTTTCCAGCACCAGATTAATATGCCCCCAATTAAAAGGGGAAAGTATTAGACTTTCCTCTGTGGAGTCAGCTATTTCCTCTGCTTAATTGGGCCACTGTGGTTTCTCTTGAACAGGGACAAGAACAGTTTGCAATGTCAGCAGGTACTCAAGTCTCCTGCCAGTCTGAGCAAGTATCACAGCCTAACAATCACTCAGACTGTATTATTAATTTGAATCTTGCTTTCCTTATCAAACCACCTCATTTTGATAAATTATACTATCTGGTATTCCCATGCATTACATTCTTAGCATAGAAACACAGTAGGAATGATCCTGGATGACTGAGTCCCAGCCTAACTATCCCAGGCACTTAGTTTCTGGGAGGGAAATGATATCTAGTTCCAGGTTAAAGCTTATTGTTCCTGCACGCACACTTATATTGGGCTTTTCTTCCAGAAACTCACTCCTAATGGTTAGAAATTGCCTCCTACTTTTCAGCAGAAATTAGTGGTCAGCTCACAGCAGCGTTCATGTGCCAGCATTGTCCATTAGCTTATTAGTTTCTTCTCCCTACGGTGTTTACGCTGGGGTATTTACAGAAAGCAGCCACACCTCTGGGCTTTGTTCTATGAGCTAAATAAGCCAACTTCTCAAATGATTCCTTACAAACAGACTGTTCATTTCCCAAAACATCTACCCTACAAGTTTTTCAGTTTCTTTTTCACACAGCGAGAACTGCACACATCATCCTAAGTATAATGTATACAAGGATTTTCATATTTGCATCTCTACTAGGTACACCTAGATCTGGAATTACCTTTTCCTGACTATATCACCTTGATGGCTCAGTCTCCCTGTGATCAGACCTAACTGTTCTAGCTTTAATTGGCAAATGTCTACTTTACCAAACTCCCATAAATCCCCAGGCAGAAAGCTTTACATCCTGAACCCCACCTCATTTGGAGGATCACAGTCTTTCCAGGGCTGTGCTCCAACCTTCCTTCATCAGCAAAATCCTTCACTACATCAGCAGAGGAAGAAGGTCTAGAGGAAACATTTAAGCAAGTTCAGCCACAAGACCCAGCCTTGAAAGCATCCATCAGTAACCTGCTCTGGACCAGCACCTCCCTTACAGCAGCACCTTAGAAAGCTTTGCAGATATTTGCACTGGCACATCCCAAGTCATGAAAATGATCTCCCTGCCCTGAGAGACTACTACCAGGCAGGTAATTCTTATTGGTTTAGTGATGTTTGCAAGTATTAAACTGGCCCATGTTCTTTAAATTGATGCATTTGACTATCTATAGCATTCACCACCCGAAAGGTTTAAGACAAGGATTTGGTGGAGAGAAATATAAGAATAAGAGTATGAAGAGTCCATGTTATTGTACGAATTTCCTTCTGTAATTCCAGTTTTATTTCTGTAGAAGACCAAAATAAGAACTCAATTTCATAACTTCCCTGAAAAGCCATTGATAACTACAAGGAAGGATGATTAATTTTTTACCAACACTCCAGCTCACTCACCCCATTTTAACTTCTGTTAAACCTCCAACTTAGTTGACATTTTCAGAAAATACTTTAATTATCCCACAAAATATGTTACTTCCAACCTAATCACATTGAAAATAGGAAGTCCAGTGTCACTAGCTTGTATTGTCATCGGTTAAAGTTGCTATACAAGTCATAGATTACCCAATTTAAAACAAGTACATCAGTGCTAGGGAATTAAATGCCTAAAACCACTTGTCTCTGTGCTGAGCTCTGCTGTTAAAAGGCATATTAATAAAGAGCCTGGATACATCTCCATGCAGAATCTGCTGATGAACATCTCCTCCTGCGCACTTCAGTTGGAGTTTAAAGGAAATGTGAATAAGATGACCTGGTTCTGCACCTTGTGGCTGGTGATAAACCATTAATCTTCCTCCTCACCTGTGCTCCTCTGTTTTTCCTGTCATAGAGGGAACTAGCATCTCAAAGTCAGTTCGGGTAGGGGTTGTTTGTTACCTGTACAGGCTATACATAATGCAAAACAGGGCCTCCAAACACCTCTGTAGGAAAATGGCCAAGCTGAGAGGTTTACGATAGCATAAAAGCAAGAGCAAAAGGCTTGCTACCATTGTAAAAGCCAACAGGTGTCTTGCAAGCGCTTTTCCCCACAAATTTCTCTAAACAAAACACATTGAAAGAATTCCAAAATCCCAAACCAACAAGTTCAGTTTCAAAGCATTTCCTCAATCTGAAAGGGAAAAACTGGAGAAATTAACATGATGCAAAGCATGAAGCAGGCAGCTGACACTGGCCCTTTCCCTAACAATAAGCTGAATGTCAACACAAGTCAGGTCTGCATTTAGAAATGAGAAGTCTGATCCCCGATGGTCAAGGCTTTGACTATAGAAAACACAAGACACCTTCTACAAGTGAGGGTTACTTAATAACTACTCATCTACTGCAAGTATAGAAATCAAAAAGTGTAAAAAGTTCCTGCATCTAAGCCAGGCTTAATTTATTAAGTAATAAAGTAAAATCCTTATATTTCCTCAAACTGGACTTCATAGGTCTTATGTTTCCTCAAGTGCAGTGCTGGGAACAGTGAGCACTGCTCTCAGCTAAACCCCAAAAGTATGGAAGAATACAAAGATGTGTAGCTAGACAAGAATAATTTACCAGGAATTGTCTTTTTACAAGCTAGGCATAGGCTTGAGCACACGCTGAAGTGTGGCAACAGAGTCAGGAGAGGGGCATTTTGTAACAGGAGCCTTGATTTTATCATACAGCAGCAAAGGTGGGCTCAGCTTACACCCCCCAGCAGGCAGCCAGATTCTGACACATAGCTGCTGCCAGGACAAAACCAAAGCTCTCACCTAAACAGACACATGGCAGTTCAACTTGAGAGTAGTAAGGGACAGCTGGACTAGAAAATATCACCCAGTTACTTTAAATCAAGTCAAGCTCTGAACTCAGTCCCACCAACCTACCATGTCCCTTTGAGTTCATAAACTCAGAAGAACTGTTCTACTGGATTTAACGTCATTATAGATCCATACCCCATCTGACTGTCAAGAACTGATGTCTGAGAAATATTATGTGTAATGCAACAGGTTAATCTTTGCATCTCTCTAGATGCAGGCCCTTGCATCCTGGAACACGCAATACCTTCAGAATTGTCACTCTATCCATCACACTGAAATACCCCAACAGCCATTTTATTTCCTCTCTGAACTTGTGCAGTCTCTCAAACCCATTTATAGTATTTATGGCAATGCACCACTCCAGAATTTGTATATACATCTGTAGGAATTTATGTCCTTTTGACTTTGTCTGCTGCTCAATAAAAGCAGCATTACAGACATCCACGGAAATTATGACAAACAGACTTTTCCCCTATTTGCCCTTATCACTCCCTGGTTTAATTTTTATGAAGTTGTATCACCTTATTATTTATCACAATATTATTTTGATTATTTTCTCCATCTTTTAAATCTACAATATCCCATTCAAAATGGATATGCCTATCCTGCCTACGATTCCCTCCATCCCCACAATGCTCATGTCTGAGATTCAAACATCAGCTTAATAATTATTCATTACCTTGAGTTCTCAGTTCCTTTTCCAAGAGTTTTCACCTACCTCTGGGGCCTTTTTGACCAGAGCCCGCCTGAGGGGACATTCATTTCAGAGACCTACTCACAGTAATTTCAACAGCATTCCAGAGCGCTGACAGCTTGTTTAGAACCTCTGGGAAGTTACAAAAGTTTCCAGGATTTCTATTATTCTGCAGTTATGTTTTTTCAGCTGTCCCATTAATCCCAGTGATGTGACATTGCATCAACTTCCTGCAGTCTACTTTAGCTTTGCAAAACCCAAATCCCTCATCTTCACAACACCATTTTCACAGCAGTCCATGTGCTCCCAAAGGCTTCTATAAACTAAGCAGAAAAAGCTTTAGAAGGGGCAATACATTAAACTAGCTTTGAATGCTTCTATAAAACTGGATCCCAACTGTATTATTTTCTAATTATATAAGGAAGCAGGTCTCATAAAAGCTAGGACCTCTCCCAACAAATTGCATCACCAACATTCCCAGGCCTTGACAGCCAAAACATTAATTATAAGCATCCTGACAGAACGGTATGAACCAGTAAAAGTGCTGCAATGGCTTTGATAACACATACTCATAAGTACCTACAATAAGATTGCTCAATGTGAGTAAACTAGTGGTCAGGAAGGCCCTTGCCAATGCTGCAAGCTGAAAAGCTTGGCCCTTGGTACTTCCTGATTTAACAGCAGTATGGGTGACTGATTTATAGTTAGGAATAACACCACCTTCCACATGGCAATTGGATGAAAAAGACAAAACCAAACAATTCATTCCACAAAGCCATTACAGGAGTTGAAGTACAGGAAAAAACCCCACGGATGTTTTCCACGGTTTGCACAATGACAACCACGGAGTCTCTCACTACAGCAATGCAATGAGCAATACTCTTAAGTCCTAAATTCAAATATATAACAATACCACCCCGCAATAAACCACCCTTTTTTGCAATAATTTGCTTGCTTTTGCAGTAGGGTTTCCAAAACTGGACAGTCAACTTCAAACCAGCTGCTGTTCCATACTTGTTTCACAGCATGCTTTAGGAACCTGCATGGCAGCCTGGCATTTTACTCTGCAGGGAGTGAGACCTGAGTACTTAAGTACAACCTGCAACACTTTAACCCAGCTGGATGCAGGCTGGAGGAGCATCAGTCCTGGAAAACAAGGAGTTTCTACCCCTGTCTTCTGGGCACCCAGGCCAGGCAGCAACATTCCTGCGTGTGAAACAGCAATTACATCCACCCCTCGCAAAGGGCTCGGAATTCAGCAAGCAGCGAATAGCGCTACTTTAGTAAATTAGCTGCATCATCTACCAACGCTGCGCACATAACTCACTTTACAGCCCTGTTTAATAGCTGGACACGGAATTAGTCCTTCTGAACCCTCACAAACGCTCTGTGCTCCCCCCCCCCCAACAGGCTGGCATCGCCTCGGCCCGTCACAACCCAGAACCCTTGGACAAGGCAGACCAGGGCGAGGAAAACCTGCCCAGATCTGACATTCCCGCGGCATTCCGCGACCGAGCTCCTCAAACACCGGAGCAGGGCCCGGTGATGCCCGCGGAAGCGCAGCCCCCGCCTCGCTCTGGCAAGGTCGAAGCGGGGCCGCCAGGGGTCTTTCCACAGCTTCAGCAAACAGCAACCGGGACCCGTCCGCGGGCTCGGGCCCGTTCCCCGCAGGCAGCGGTAGGGACCGGCTGAAGCGGAGGGCGAGGCTCCCAAGCCCACCCACACCGGAGGAAAGGTCGCGTCGTAAGGAGGCCGCTCCCCGCCGCGGCCGGGACCCTCTCCGGAAGGTGACCCCTCGGGCTGGCGCCGGGCCGGTGCGGCCGTTACCTTTGAAGAGATAATCGTACTCGTCATCGCGGGTGCCCATGGTGCGGAGCGCGGCGGAGCCGAGACCTGCACCGGGAGCCGAACCCTCCCTGCAGCCGCCGCAACGCTTCCGCCCTCCGCGCTCTACCCGCCCCCCGGCAGGTGCTTCCCGGGCAACGCGGCACCGGAGACAAACTGCTTCCGGGGGCGGAAGAGAGGAAGGGAGGGGTTAGAGCCGCTGTCCCGCCCACCCCGGCCTTAAAGGGCCCGCGCTGTGGGTGCCGGGGTCCCACGCTCTCCAGTGGCCTTGCGGGCGCCACTGGGTACCTTCTCCCGGGGGGTCCCTGCCGTAGGGGTGGAGCTGGCTGCAGCAGAGGCCCTGCGAGGGGATTAGTGGCGGTTCGGAGGAGGTGGTGGCAGAGCGGTTCCATGGTGTAATGGTTAGCACTCTGGACTCTGAATCCAGCGATCCGAGTTCAAATCTCGGTGGAACCTAATAGTTTTCGTCCGTGGGTAAAGCTTTTCTTGCTGGCCATTGTCAGAGAAAATGAGTTTAGGGAAAATCAGTGTTTTTCACGGGCAGGTGGAACGCCATAAATTGCCGACACCTTGTGCTACCTGAAAAACGGATTTAAAAGCAAAGAGCAGCAAACTGTAAAGTTTTCCCGATTTCCCCTTCAACCTCCTCTATTTATTGTAGGTAAGTTAGGACATTCTTACATCTATTATCTGAAAAATTTCAGACATACACTGAAACGTAAGGAATTCATTTTAGCTCTACGCCATAAACAACCTGTGTGGTTTGTTCTAACTCCAACTCGTCCATTAGAAAAGCAGGAGGCTCTCTGCTGAACCGGAGTGCACGTGTGAGGGTTTCATTTGTATATCTGAAAGAAACTGCTGCCTCACTGTTCGTGTTTGCTGTCTGACCTTGCATCTTGGCGATCCTTATACCACGAAGACAATTAATATTGTAGAAAGCTCTGCGAGGTTATGACTGTAGTGGCACTGAATTCCCTACCCATCATTCCAGCCGCCGAGGAGGAAGGGGGATGGGATTCGTTCACTGTGGGGTTATTCCCTGAGCTGGCGGAGGCGAGTGCCACCGCCCGGTTCTATGGTGTAATGGTTAGCACTCTGGACTTTGAATCCAGCGATCCGAGTTCAAATCTCGGTGGAACCTAATAATTTTCGTCCATGTGTTTTTGGACTCTCCTGCCCAAATCATGGCCGGACACGCTCCCGAGCTCCCCGGGCCTCTGCCATCGCAGGTACAAACATCGCGCCTTGCCTCTGGTTTTGCTTGCCTTCCACCAGCCCCAACCCACCCACACCATGGGTGCCCTTCCAGCTGCACAGATGGGTGGTGGTTCCATCCAGCTGCCCACAGCTTGGCCAGGTTGGTGGGAAGCCTTCCAATTGGACAGGTCCATCCTGGGAACTGGGCTGAGAGGGTGTGCGAAGCCCATGGAGGTCGTGGTGGAGATGTTGGAGATGCCACCGAGCAATTTTCACAATGAGAACAATGGAATGATCTCACCAGGTAAGTGGTGGCTTCCACAATGCTGACTATTTTCAAGCTTTGGCTGGACATCTAGTCTAGGTCATGCTTTGCCTAGCAAAATGGACCAGATGATCCTTGAGGTCCCTCCCAACCCGGAATTCTTCCATCTTATAAGGTGCAAGGAGGCTACAAGTGGTCCCCTCCCCACCATCACACTGCTGCCACCCCCATTCTCCCTTCCCCAGAGGCAGTTCCCCTCATCTGCCCCTGTGCTGTGGGAGACACCAGCTTTGTTATCAGCTTCCCTTGGCACAGGCTTGAGACATAAATAGAAGAGGATAAAAATAGCGCTTGTGTCCAGATGATTAAACCAAAGCCCATAAAATGGCTCTTTTTCCACCAGCTTGCTGTTAGCATCAGCAGTACACTAACCATCTATGCAGTCAGTGTCTGTTTTATCATTCCTGTGCATGGAAAGCAACCCCCAAGCTCCAGCAGCAGCACTGTGCATCAGTTACCATCTGCTAGAGCGATAACAGGCTATAACATGATCCTCTGCACTTAGAAATACCTAGTTCATGATGCCTCAGAGCTTCTGAGCAGGGAAAACAAAGCACTAGAAGACATGTGGGGTCACAGTGTTGCCAGGAGCATAGAGGTGAGGTTGGAGCATCAGGGTCTAGGCTCATGTCCTGCCACCAGCCTCTGGTGTGCCCAGGCAGATTGTGCACTTCCAGCTTCTCACAGATGCACAAAACCCACTGACAATTCACGGCTTCGTATCCCCAGGACCCTGTTCCACGTGACCCATGGGAATAACTGCATAGGCCAGTTTCTTAGGGTCGTTGCAAGGCCAGACTTTGCAGGAGCAGAGACCTCCTAGTGTAGCAGTGAGATGTGTAGGCGTCTGCATTATCTTTGGGTTCATCCTTTTTATCCCCAGATGAACCCAGAACACCCAAAATCTTGGATCTGAAAATGCTCGTCCTGCTCTGCTCCCCTTCTCAATCCTTCTGCGTTGAGTAGGGCATTAAAATTGATAATGGACATTGTATGTGTAGATGTGTACATCTATAACTCCGTAGTGAAGGTGTCCATCTCGCATCCCATTTCCAGTTCTCCATTGAGCTTTGTTGTTAAAAATTTTTATTTTTTTTAATTCTATTAATTTTCACTTGTTGTTCCTGAGGCCTGGTTTCTTCCTCCAGAATCGCTGTTGGTGCTAAAAAATATTAAACTAACCCAGGCAAAGTATTTCTGGTTATTCTTCTGTAAGAGCTGTTCACCCATTTGTGGGCTGCATTTTTTTTGTGGCCTTGAAAACCCCCATTATTCCTATTTTTCATATGTGTAAGCGTTACTTCCTCTTGCAAATGTTCTTCATCTGGAACTGGCTTATCCTACACAAGACTTTAGGGCATGAAGTGAGGACAGAGGCTTTTCTGGCTGAGTTAAAGAACAAGGTCCCTACATTGCTGTACCACTAACACTTGTTGGACTTAAGATATCGTAAAGCAGACACATTTTTACCAAGCATACATCATAACAAAATATTTCTGCAGATTGGCACACAGATGAACAGCAGCAGCAGGGGTTATTTCTAGCTAAGTCTGTGTAAACACATTTGATTGTTTGTAATCAGGTTCTTCATGGTGAAAACTGAAACAGCAGAAAGAATTTTGCATCTAAACAAGAATCAACAGGCAGCAGGACATGCAGGTAGTGTTGGACTAGCAGGAAGCTTATAACAGGCTTCCAGTACATAAAGGGGCCTAAAAGAAATCTGAAGAGGGGGTTTTTACAAGAACATGTAGGGACAGGCCAAGGGGGATAGCTTTAACCTGCCCGAGGGGAGACTGAGATGAGCTCTTAGGCAGAAGCTCTTTCCTGTGAGGGTGCTGAGGTGCTGGCACAGGGTGCCCAGAGAAGCTGTGGCTGCCCCATCCCTGGCAGTGTTCAAGGGCAGGTTGGACACAGGGGCTTGGAACAAGCTGCTCCAGTGGAAGGGGTCCCTGCGCATGCCAGGGGGGTTGGAAGTGGATGAGCTTTAAGGTCCTTTCCAATCTAAACCACTCTGTCATTCTGTAAAATTAAAGTTTTATATTCTGTTCAGTCCTGGGTTAATTTTGCTCCTGTTCTAGCAAGCCCCAGATGAGAATATACAAACCATCAGGAAATGTCACTGACAGCGCAGACTGATTTTGGCAGCTCTGCTCGCTCTTTGTGTCCTCTCCTGGAGTGTGCTGCTGTGATTATGGGATGGCCTGGGACACCTGCCATGCATATGAAACATGACCAAAAAGGAGAGGTCAGGCCTGAAATAACAGAGGCTGTGTGCTCTTCGACTGGCAGCTTTTAATGTGAGAACCATCGTTCAGCTCTGGCATTTCTGCTGCATTAATTGCCATTAGTGTCATCCTTGCAGGAACACTAAATTCATTGCAGACCTTGAATTAGCACTCTCTTTGTAATTCCTCAGTTTGGAGTTAGACAGCCATTCATGGAGGCAGCACATTCCAAGCAACTGGAGCAAAGAGAAGGAATGATACTCAGCTGGTCCTTGGGTGTTCAATTTAGTGAAGAAAAGGAGCAGAGGTCACACTCATAACTGCATATTTATGGGTCTGTTCTGGAAATTCATAGAACAGCTGCCAAGAAGGTCCCAGTTTCTGCCTCAGCAGCACCATTAGTGTGCAGATGTGTGTCAGGGCTATCAGCTCTGCTCTGCACTGCACAGCCCCAGGGACTGTGCATCAGGCTCTCCCTGTGTCTTATTTTCACTTTATTCTCCCCTTTTTCTCCTGCCACCAACTCCTGAGACCCCAAGGAAAATCCCAGCCTAATAAAGGGGGAAATGTGCCACCATCCTTGATGGCTGTAGCATTCCCACAACAAGGTCAAGGTCTCTTTCCAGAACACACCAGTGGTATTTGACATGGAAATAGAAGCATGTAAACCAGGGATGGGCAGTATTTGCTGCCCTTGCTTTTCTGGCTCTGAAATCTCTGTTCACCCTTTGCAAAGACCATCACCTTTTGAAACTCAGGGAAAGATTAGGAATTGGCAATCACAATAACTCAAAATTGTCCTTGAGTGGCCGTTGACCCAAATTCCTGTCTCCCAGATGAAAGGAGCCACTGGCTTCCCCGGGGGGCAGAAAGCAGAAAGGACAAATGTGAAGCCCCAGAACCTACTTTATCAGAGGAGAAATATATCCTCAGGGGGAAATCCAATCAATACTTTGCAATTTTCTAACAGTCCATGAATCATTGCAATTATGCAGAGATAATTCAAGTTTTCCAATCCAGCTGCTAAATTGGAGAAAAGCATAGCACTCGCTACCCCCAGTTTGACATGTCACTCAGAAGAAAAACCCTTTCAAATATGAAATCCATCTGCTGATATGGGAAAAGCCCAAACCCTGGACCAAATTAAAGGGCCTATGAGAAGGAGTTTTTCTTTTCAGGTAATTCCAGCCAGAGATAGGAGTAATGCAAATGCACAGAGTTGATAGGAATTTTTTTGTTGGTAACACACTTGAATTTCGGCATCCACTATATTATTTTTCTACAGCTCTAGAAAGAAAAGAACATATAAGAAGGAATGGACCCAACTAAGCTTATTTTTTCTATCAGCCTTTTCTTTCCTAACCCTGGAGTTGGAATCTAAAAGGACCTGGCTCTGAATGGGGACCTATCCAAAACCAAATCTCATCCCAGTTTTGCTGTTCTCTAGGGATCTCTGCGGCACTGCAGGAAGAGTGGAAAGGGAGCAGCTCCAGCAAAATTAACTATCCTCTGGAGACATTTTTTCTCTAGGACAATATTATGGTCAGCAGAAAGGAAGGAAAGTTTTCAGCAAGCTTTGGGAACAGGAATCGAATCTAACAGACTTGATGACTTGGTGATTCCTGCGATGACTGTCAAAATGAAGTCATCACTTTCCTGCATCCATTTTGGACTCAACACACATCTCCTTGTCTGCATCTGCTGCCTCCAGAGACGTATTAGCAAGATAATACTGGCAGCTCCAGGATAAGTGCTGGCCAAGATATAGAATTTCTGAGACACGGCTCAAAATCTTCTTCCTCTTACCACACCCTGACACAGGGTTTTATTTCCAATCTAGGGTCAAAATCTGCTTGATGTTGGTATCACTACCCAGACAAATACAATGTCAACAACAGCAGTGCATGCATCACTCATCCCATCATCTTCTGCTTTGAATCCAGAAGATCAGCCCTGGGGGATGAAGAAGGCAGTTTGAATTCTGAGGCCAATTCATTCATTTCTCAGATATCCAGTGGAGGGGTTGACTGTGCTCAGCATGGTGATGCTTGATGTGAAGCCGTACAGTCCTCCAGGGAGTCAGGCTGAGACTATAAAACTTTGCTCATTAAGATCATTAAAGAGCTGTCAGATGGAACAACTGGAATGGCTTTGATCTCCAGAATACCCTTTGTCCTGTTCCCAGACACTGGGAACCATTCAGTTCCCCAGAATTATTTGTTTTCAAGTCATTCAAACAATACTCATTGTTTTTTCATAGGGTGCAATAAGTCCTTCAGGCAAACTGGAGGCTGTACCAACTATAACAAGATTAATTTATTAAATAGAAACCCTGATATTTCAATGATTCCTCTAGAAATATATTATTCACTGTTAGTTCTGCCAAGAAAATAAAACGTTGCTCACAATCCTAAAGATATTCCCTACAAATCCACTAGGTGTCCTACTGTTTTCAAGCAATTCGACTCGGGGTTGGTTTGGGCTTTTCCCCTAGTTTTGACAGGGAGGAATTAGTGTGAATCTTTGCTGGAATTAGGTCTGGGTTTGCAGGTTGAAGAAACATGTATGTATGGCTTGTGTGACGCAGCAGGACTTCTGGCTCACAGTGGCAGCTCTTTTGGCAAATGCCACTAATGTTTCCCACAGAAACCAAATCAAGGTTAGAGGCAGGAAGAGAAAAAAGGAAAGAATCTGCCTTCCTCTCTTGGTAATGCTAAACAAGATCCATCAGAGCCAAATCCTCTTCTCAGTCAAACTTGAGCATCTATTTATAGGACTGCTAAAGTGAGCCTGATGCTGACCTCAAAGGTGGTGGCAACACACGTTAACCTTCATCACAGCCGCACTGCACAGGCTGCAGTTTTGACTTTCCTGGTCAGTGTTCCAGTTCCTGATGGGTTTCTGCTGCTTGCCAGCTCTCACTCCTGTTTGCAAAGGCCAGCATAGCACCCGCTCACGTGGTGTCCTGTCGTTCTCAACACAGAGGATGTGTCAAATACATGCTAAGAAAAGCAGGCTGAAAAATAGCCAAAGGATAATTTTCTCATTCCAGAAAATATTTGGGGTGGAGTGTGGCCATTGGGAAGTGGCCAGCTGGGCTTTTCCTTCATTATGCAACCCAGAGCACACACATCATATCAAGTTGTGCTATTTGGGACATCCCTCAATTGCCTTGGGATTTGTTACTTGTGCTCAGTCCCAGCACGGCAGCCTGGAATTCTCTGAAACAGGCATCTCCTGGGTGTCTAAAAAGCATCTTTCAGTATTCCAGTGTCAGTGCTCCAAAATGAGTCATGCATCAGTGAGAGGTGACTACAGGGTGATTTTTATGGTCTTGTCACTGAAGCACAAATCACATCCTTTATGAACACTATAGCCTTTTGTTGCATTTGCAAACCCCTCCCGTTCACTCTAGCTTCATAGGGGTGTTATATCTTGAGATTATGTGAGGCAAGTGAGGAGAAAATTAGGGTTGTTTTCTATTTAAAAAATGCCAGAGGCAAAGATGCTCTCAAACAGTAAGGTTATCTCCTTTCTCAGGAGGTGCTTCATGGCCAGAAGAACTGCCCACAGCTATTGGCTGGGCAAATGGGCACTGGGCAAGGTGTCAGCACCAGTTTAATCTAAAGCTGTAAGGGGAAATCAGAGGGGGAACAAGAGCCTCCTGTCCTTGGCCCACCAGGATTCCTTGCCATCAGGCATTGTGCATCACAGGAAGTGCCTAGCATCTGTCCTGTGCCATGTGTTACTGCACTGCCTCTAGTTCTTGTGTTGAAGGTATGACAGTCATTTTCCTGACAACCTGCAAGAAGAAAAGATACTTCCATATTCTGACTGTATGTATATATAGCTGCCTGCTGTAGTACCATCCATATGCAGTATGCACCATCTGCTGTGAAAGAGTTTAACCTGGTCCAGTGCATGTGTCTGCTGTTGCACGTAACAAATACCTCAAGCCTTGCCATGGTTCACTGCATTGTGCATGGGAGCCATCTGGTCCTGTAGCTGAAGAAGCAAACTGAAAAATTGATAAAAGCACAAACAGTCACAATGAGAGAGACTGCAAAGATGTGTTGATATTCCAAGCAGGAGTCTCCTTCTGTGGGGGATAATCTTATCACCCATTGCCTCTTTCCTGCTCCTTTCTCTGGAAGCTGCTGTCAGAGAGGCTGCACTGTCAGCTCTGTGAATAAGCACACCTTTTGGTTGTTAAAAATGTGTTTTGTGAGCTTCAGCAAACCTTCTGGGACAAGATTTTCCTCAGTAGCCAACTGTGCAGTGAGCAAGATGTGCATGATGTTTGGAACACAGCACACTTTATGGAGCTTGGATTGATCAAGAACTCCAGCAGGTTTAAAAGACATTCTCGGTTATGATTAGTCATGAATAGAATCATAGAACAGATTCATAGAATAATTTGGGTTGGAAGGGACCTTCAAAGGTCACATTGTCTCACTACTGCGTGTGTATAAAAATGTATACATTTTTCATAGGGTGCAATAAGTCCTTCAGGCAAACTGGAGGCTGTACCCTGATATTTCAATGATGACAGCATGGAATGTATAAAAAAACTGCATACAACTCCAAAGCACAAAACACAGAAATTCTGGGCAAAATTATCTTCTCAGTCACACTTATGTAACTCTGGAGTAGTATCTTCATCTTTCTCACTGTTATCTGAAACCCATTTTCATTTCATTGTGTCAGACCCAAAAGATCTACCATATACGGATAAATCTGCTTCGATTTCATCATAACTGTTGCAATTTCCTAGGCAAACTTACAATCTCAGAGGAAGTACGTAAAGATGCATTTACAGTACATGGGCCTTAGTACTCTAAGAAATATGCTGCTGTCAGTTGTTCTCTGTTTGTAGTTTTTCTATGCAAATATAAATAGTATGTAGGTGGAGAACTGCTCAACTACCTGGAGCAGAGAGCTTCTCCACTAACACAAGCAGTGAACCTGCACTTCATGGCTGAGCTTGTTCTTAAAACATCATGTTCTTTCTTTAAACAACGAAATAGTTTGCTCTACATTGTTTGATATTTATTTTGTATAACTTGTTCTGTGGCTGTCCTTGCTATAGAAATGCTGTTATGCTACAAGAAGATAGATTGCCTGGACTGGAAGCCCCAGCCCTGATTCAGGGAAGCACATGGTTTCCTTACAATGATTATAATTACTATTCAGTATATAGTGCAATTGTTTTTGGTGTTTAAAAGAGAACAAAGCAAAACAAAACAAGACAAAGCAGTTTTGGAAAGGAAAACAGAACATTAGAAAAAAATAATTGTGAAATAGGAAGTGGTTGACCTTCAGGAGATAACTCCATCTGCAGGGTCTGTTATCCACCATTTTCTAGATCAGAAAACAGAAAGGAAAAACCCCATTAAATACCCCAATACTCCTCTAGAAAATGCAGCACCTCCTTTTCTGTAGGTATAACATTTTATATCTCCTGTTCAACAGCTGCTAGTGTCAAAGGCCAAGCAAGCACTACATGGAATGCAGAGTCTGAAGTTTTTCAGCAGTTGCTGACGGCAAAACCATCTAAAGCTGTAGCAGATGTTCTCTTGCTTCCTGTCTGCTTATCGGCCCTGCAAAGACACTTCGTTTTTGTACTTGTTATGCCAAGTGTAACTATGGAGATCTAATACAAACTGCGCAACAGCGATATGGTGGATAGTTCTTTACATATTCAGTTACGAATGATCAAGCAAAATATTATGGTTTCTAAGAACTCCCTTAAATTTTTCCATATGTACATTAGTCATTTCCCTTGCACGACAAGAACATTACAGCGCTCAAAATCATGTAAGAAATACTACATTACTGCAGCTCTCTAAAGATCAAATGTCATTAATAAATTGTTGGAGCTTCCGTAGGATGCTTTCCAGATTGACCTGGCTCTTGGACTGGGATTGTTGCTGGAGAGGAGTTCATACAATGCTTTCATGTTACAGCAACTGAACAAGAGTTATATGCTGTGCTTGATGTTAGCTATAGTCTTTAGTTTAAAAAAACATTTAAGAAGTGAATTAGCATCTCTTGGGTTGCATTTCTGTGGTGAAATTCTTCACCAACTTCAGTCCACATCCCTTTGGATAACAGGCAGAGTGAAGATGTTAGTTTGGCCTCAACTTGTTTGCATTTTGCATGTTGTTTCTAGTACACCATGAAATAAGTGGTACATCCCAACTAACTGTATTCCTCGGAGGACCTGTATATGCTACAGGGGAGAGTTCTTAACTGCCAATTTAAAATTCACTTCCACTACACATTTTTTGTTGCACTTCAGCTCTTTTAATTCATTTATATTCACTATGAGCTCCTATAAAATATAAATTTAATATGAATGACTATATGCAAGTGTTAAAACAGCATTCAAACTATTTCAGGGCTTTGAGCAACTTTAATGAGACTGAATTTTACACTGATGCATTTAAGTTGACATGCAAGACCCTGGGTAATGAAGTTTATTCCTCAATAAAGGAGAGTTCTTTTTCCTCCATGAAATAGCAGAAATAAAGGAATTTACATAAATCCTAGCATGGAGGTTTTGCTTCAGGTTTTTCATAGTGATGGAAAAGGAATGGTTCCTCTGACCATGTTGAAGCTGGAAACCAAAAGTGATAGCTTTGGCCTGTCACTGGTAGGCATGGTTATAGATATTCCTATGGGAAACAGAAGGTTTCAGAGTGACAGTGCTGGTGCTTGCCACATTTCATATAATGCTATCAAGGAAAAAGAGCTCTAGACAACCATTTTTGCTACTTTTAAATTGTTGATAGCATTACAAATCTGTCTTGATCTGGAAAATGCAAATAGAGGACACAGCGATTCCTTGGGTAGTCCTTCCATGGGTGATAATCTGTTGTATTACAATGTTAAGTCCCATGTCCTCAAAGGAAATGAAGCACTTTGGGATTGTTGGTTCCAGGGGAAGTAGACATGGATATTCTTTTGAGCAAATAAGCTTCTGTATGAGAGCTCTAGTCCTAAAATTAAGTCACCTTCCTTTCTCCAAAGGCAAGCAATGACAAAGCAATGCATGAAATGAAAGAGAGTTGTTGGAAACAAGGATGTGAGGGATTTTATGCAAAGGGCAGATTTGCATCTGATTTATCAGATGGGTCTGATGAATGCAGTGATGGAAATCACCTGAAGCATCTGGGAAAACACCACAAGAAGCATGAAGCTGAATGAGGAAAAAGCAGAACCCAGGGATTAAATTCATATAAGCTGGGAATGTGGAAGAGGTAAGCACAATTCTGTGGGTGATTTCCTGGAAGGGATACAGTAAATATGTTTTAAAAGCAACACATTGGTATTAGACTGGATAAGGGATTTTTCAGCTGAAGTGTTTGCAAAGAGAGGTCAGTATTTAGACTTAGACTGTAAGGGGTAGCACAGTAGGAAGCAGGATGAATGATATGTCTTAAACAGGGCTTCATTGTAGTCAAATTAATTCAGTTGAAATAATTCTCTTTTAAATTGACTCTACTCTGCACACTTGACATTTTGGAAAAGCTGCCTTTGCCTGGCCTGCTGGTAAATGCTTTTGCATCTGTTTTCCATTGTTTCCTTCTTGAAAAAAAATCCTTGTCACTAACAGGAATCATCAGCAGTGTGGAACAAATTGACTTGCCAAGGACATTTCCTCCAATCCCGTTATTTACCCTGGAAGTATTCTATTTTGTATTGAGTCAGACTGTGATTTTAAAAAATTGCTGTTTATTAAGATAGTTTTGTGCTGTCCTTATGGGTCAAATTCAAACTTGGTTACTCGATCTGACCTATATTCACAGTGATTCACCAGAGAGATTTAATATTGTGAATTTGTTTTGCCTCTGTTTCTCAGCAGTTGCTCAAGTTTTGAACAGGTACTAACTTAACTGAATTGAGAGATGAGTATAAAAAGACCAGTATTTGTAGTAGTATGAGGGGACATTCCAAAGCAGTTACAGAAACAAATAATTTCAGATAATTAGGAGAGGAGTTGGGCAGTGATACAGATCTAAAAACTACCTGAGACAAAATAGCAGATACTAAAAATACACTGAGATGAAGCCCTCATGACTCAGTACTCGAGCCAACCTCCATTCTCTAGGAATTACTAAGGAAGTCATCCAAACAGGGCAGATTGAGGTGTATCATCTTACTCTGGTGAGCTTACATGTACGCTTCGAAGAAGTATTTTACCCTGTCAAAGGAGAGGCACTGAACAGAGCAATCACAGTATTTATTTGAATATGTTCTATAGCTTTTTTAAAACTGGTGAGTTTATTTCTACTTAGAAGATTTCTAATAATGAATGCTCTGGATCTTCAATGGCAAAAGCACTGTCAGAAGGGCCTGAGATACATTCTTTTTGTCAGTACCTGTGACTCTAGCTAATAGCTGAGGAGTGATGAATCCAGTTTGCAATTAGAAATGTGGAAGTGGTATTTCTTTCTTCTTTTTCTTTTCTGCATTTCTGTTTTCTGACTAGATGCAGAATTTTGGAAGTAAAGTCCTGAAAGCATAGAAAGTATTCTGAAAGAAGGAAGTATCCTGAAACGCATTTTGAAATGCTGCCATTTCAGAGAAAAGCTGCGTTACAAGAACATCAGCTATAATCTGGGTCACATTTTCAGTGCAGATGTGTCAAATGCATTTTCTTGGAAACCCTCCATGACAGTTAATGAGAAGAGTGACCCAATGTTTTCTCACCTTACAAAATAACTGTTCTGTCTCAGTGATGTCATGTGGATGAAGCACTGCTTCTGTTTCCAAAGTGGTGTCCTGTTTAAGCTTGTTCAGGAGCAGAGATTTTCCTCTCAGAAGAGTTTCAAGCAGGGAGCAAATCTCTCTCATACAACTTGATTGATCTCAATCTGGCTTGTCAGTTTTCTGATTTATAATGATCTGGGTTTATTTCCAGATAATTACTATTTATGTAAATGAGATGCCTTATAAATAAATATGGAAATTATTCCATAATAGTAATTACAGGCTTTATGGTTCAATTAATTAATATATTAAAGGCAAATGGTGATGTGGACTGTCTTTGAGTTTATTAATTTGGTTATCTTGGTGGTTTGTTTGATTTTAACCTGACTTACATATGTTGGACAGTGTTTCCTGAACTAAAGCAAGCTATGTTATGTGTCTGGGTACATCAAGGGCCATCAAAGGACAGTAAAAATCAAAATGCATCATAGTGGTAGTAGTAAATGGAAACACATTTTTTTGTCTAAGAATCAAATAAATTAGTTATACTTGGAGAATCTCAGTTTAAGTGTTAGCCATTTACTCAAAAATGAGGTAGTTTTAAGTTAATTATAATCCTTTGCACTTCTGTAGCTGCTTCTCTTGAGAGTCTCAATAGTGTTCTACAAACATTAATTAAGCCTAGTAGTACTCCTGAGAAGTGATTAACTGATATACTTCACTTAACACATCAAGATCTAAGTGATCTCTAGAACAAAATACAAAAACTTTAAACAGCAGGACTAGGCAAGAGTTTAGAGCCTGAAGTATCTTAGGCAGACCAAACTGTGGGGAATGTTTAGATACATGAAATGCAGTTACTTGTCCTAGGCATGAACTGAAGACAAGTAAAAATGCAAACAATAAGGAATTGAGCACTCTAGTGAAGGAAGGTGAGTTGATATCTGATGTGAGAGCAGAACCCCACAGCACCACAGTGTCACATGGTGTGACTCTTGGTGATGGATTGGACTGAGCCAGAGGAAAAACTGCTATTTGCAGAAATCACCTCCAGATGGGCCAAAGAGCATGAGTCCAAATCAAACCTTTAAAGCTCATGCGTGAACACCAGCAATAGCAGCTACTTCCTTACTCTAACCCCTGAGGCTACAGGGGTTGCTGAAAATAGCAACAAAACAGTAGTATCAGTGTGTATATTTACAGCCTGAAACTGTTATTTTTGCTGGCGAATCTGCATGCATAATTTCCTTCCTGGTATTACTCCCCAAAGAGAAGCTTTTGTTATCTTGCTTTACTGATGAGAGCAATACTTGAAACAGGTTAATGCTGGAACACATAAAAGGTTGGTTTTGGTACATGAGTTAGGACTTGGAGCATCCTCAAGCACCCCTTCTGCTGTCCCATTCTCAGATATTTGTTTCAGAGCTTTCAGTGTCTATGGGAAGAGTCACTGGAGAAATATGCTCCACCTGAACATCCTTATTTGCCTACTAACAACAGGAGGAGAGGTTTGGCATCACTTGCTTGATACTCCTACCTGCAGCAACACAGCAAAGCACATTTTCTTGCTGGTTAATACCAGTGGCCATCTACTGGGTCTCTACTCATTTGATATTTGATAGTTGATACAATACCTTGTGCATAGTTCTAGTGTTTGCTGAGGGAAACTTTGTGATGCACACTGTAAATTCTCAGATGCACACTGTGAAATCCTGAGGAAGCAAATCAGTGCTGAAAAGTGAAACGATAATGTGCTTGCATCAGATTTTTATTTATGGAAATAACTTGGAAACATTTGGGTCTTCTCTTTGGATACATTTTCTTTCATTTTTGTTTCCCAGCATTTTTGTGCTTTTGGGACTACAAACTCTCACATAAATATTGGCAATAAATCCTTGCTGAGAAAGTCTACCTGCTGGAAAAAAATCTGCTCATTTTATCCACAGGGAATGCCTAGACTCTGCAATTAGACTTTATCCTTACTCGTATACAATAACATTCTTTATTTGCATTTTGTGAATTGGAATTCAGGATGACATATATGACTCTGACACCCCCTGCAGTGCTTCTGCTGAGTTCAGGGGCCTTTGGATCAGGCCCTGTGTTCACTTCATTTCCCCATATTTTTAGCTGCTTCAGTAAGTTCTTTATCTAAATAAGGATCTGAGAACTCTTTTTTTTTCTTCTTTCATACATGAACAATATTCTATTCCTCTTTTTATAATTTATAATCGATAGTTCCCCTGGAGTGCAAAAAGCTTTTCAGAAATACTATACTTGAAGCAGTAAAGTGAAGGGTAACTGCACTGTTGTACTGCTGCATCATAATACTGCCTTTATTATTTCATAATCTGTTCTAGAATTTAATCATTCCAAGCAGGGACAGTCTCTTTATGTCAAAAGGGATAAGTTCCAGATTTTCAAATATGCATATATAAAAATCCCACAAAGATGTTGCCTCACTTCCAGTGTGATTCCAGCTTGCCAAAGGCTCCATTTCATTGCACAACCCTCCAAATGTAGATCCATTACTGCACTGTAAAGTGGGTTACTGGACTGGGTAAAGCAATTCATCCTCTGAAATGTAGTGTGTTTTGCCAGTTACATGGTTTATAATTATCCATTATCATTATAGTTATTTTTACTAAGGTTACAGATACACTTTGCCTGTTTCAAAGGTGTTCTGATGGGTTCTTTTGGAGACTTGTTCTTCCCCCCTGGAGTTGTAAAGGAGCAGCGCACATCGCACAGCCAAAGTTCAAAAGGAATAAAACTGGTAGGAAAGTGAAGAGATTAAGCTCCAAATTGCATACTTAAGAAGCTGAAATAGTTTTGCCTATGGAAGCCAGTCTTTGCCAGGAAATAACTATGAACAATGACAGATGCTTTTTTATTCCTCTTCAGCACTGCTGAAGCCACATGAATTATAAGTAGTTAAATCTCACAATCCTGGGACAAAGTCTGTTAAAGCCGTGTCCTGGGACAAGGAAATTCTCCATTCCATTCCTGTCTTTGTCACTGACCATCTGCCACTTGTCCTCTGCCTTGCTTGAGTTTACCCATGTGTAAAATGCACTTAAAGTAATCTAAACCATACTTTGAAAATTACTTCAGTGCCACAAACTAGAAATTTAGGGTTGCAACATGGAAATAAAAGGTTGTGTGGCTGAAAGTCTGTAGAAACCTTGTGCATTTCCCTGGCCACACTCCTGGGGAGGCTAAATCTGGCTGACAGCACTCCACCCTGCACTCCAGAGGCAGCAGCATACCACATTAAGCATGCTTGATGCCTGCCCACCTGCAGTACCATGCAGTTGTTAATTTGTTTAATTAACCTACTATGCAGAACAGGAATCTGATCCAAGGCTAAACAGAATTAATAGGAAGATGTCTATTGACCTCATTGATCTTGCGGTGGATCTCCACATGCATGTAAAGACCACTGCCTAGAGATCCCTAAAGTCTTCATGATGGGAAAGTTTTGTTTGACTGACACATAAACAGGTTTCTGTGCAATGAGCCTGCAGGAAATGGACACACAGGAAATCTGTCTCTGCCTGTACAGAAGCTATTCACCAATGCTGCTTTTTATTCAGAAATAAATACAGCACTAGAGTCATTATTTTTCATAGACCCTTTTGCATGTGGCTTTAGACAAGCTTTAATGTGGAAATCCGATGACAAGCTATGCAAGAAAGCTTTGTGGCTAGGCCTGAGCTAGGAAAGGTGACTTGATAAAGGTGGTGACAAGTTAATAATGAAATGGAACATTGCAACTAAATGTGCTGGTGGGGAAGAAAGTGTGCCACAGCCTAGAGAGAGTGAGCAGTAGGTAGGTCATGGAGAGAAAGCAAAAGAGGCTTAATGGAACAGGGTGAGAAGGAAGGGGAGACGTAAGAACAAGAAAGACAGGACAGAGATAAGCACTGTGTCAGCTGTGCTGGTAGGACTGGACAGAAACTTCTTGGTTTGGAGTTTGCATCAGGCCTTGCGTGGTGAGATCCACGTCCCTGACTGCAATTTGTTGACACTGATGCAATATGTAATTAGATGCAGATAAGTCCTAGAAGGACAGAAATTGTGGAGGGAAATAACAGGCCAGGCTATAAATTAACAGCAAATAAAAGATGTCTACGCAAAGTTTTACGTATGACATGAGCTGAGAAGTATGAAAACTGCCACAGCACGGTTAAGAAATATGTTTCTCTAAAATGAAAGTTTCCATTAGAAATAGTCAATAATATTTTAATGTCCATAACCATAAACTCTCTGAGGTGAGGTATTCATACATCAGTGTAGTGATTTTGCCTCGCTATGCAGGCAGCTGAAACAATACTCTTGGAAGTAGGAACAGATCCATTAATCTGGGATGTTAACACTGAAGCCTAAAAATTATGCCTACATGAAAAACGAGCAAGGGCAGAGAACACAGAATAGTTTGCATATCAAAATTACTAACACAAGCCAGAAAAGGGACTTCACTATTGCTATTTACTTGAAAAACATTTCCAGGATTACAAAATACCAGAAACTGTCAAAGGATTTAGAAGTTTTTCCACCAGCACACTAAATAATTCAAGGACTCACTACAGAATGCAGACCAGATTGCTGCAAATAAATAGAGACGTTCTGGGTTCTTGATCTCTCACATACCCCATTGTGTGTTGTTGAGAGAGACATCTTTATGGGTGAGGCTAGAAATGCATTTTACCCAGAAACAGGAGGAATGGGCTGTGTTGTTCTTGTAGTCTCTGCCTGGGATAGGGGTTTGTCACATTCCTCAGTCAGTATGCTGCCTGTTGAGAAAAAAGAGACAGACTCAGCTCACAAATATCAAACCTGGCAGTGCAAAGCTGTGTCTGCATGTGCAGGCTTGCACATGGGTGCTTCTGCCTGTGCAGAGACTGGCTTGTGTCAGCCTCTGTTTCCTATACAGGGGGTAGGAGGAGCAGCATTTCTGCTGTGAACTGTCATCTTAATAAAAGCATGTGGGGGGAAAAGGTCTTATTTTAATCCCAGCCTGGTTTGGGCTGGAAGGGACCTTAAAGCTCATCCAGCTCCAACCCCTGCCACGGGCAGGGACCCTTTCCACTGGAGCAGCTTTCTCCAAGCCCCTGTGTCCAACCTGACCTTGAACACTGCCAGGGATGGGGCAGCCACAGCTTCTCTGGGCACCCTGAGCCAGTGCCTCAGCACCCTNGCTTTCTCCACTGTGTCCAACCTGACCTTGAACACTGCCAGGGATGGGGCAGCCACAGCTTCTCTGGGCACCCTGAGCCAGTGCCTCAGCACCCTCACAGGGAAGAGCTGCCTAACATCTCATCTAAATCTCCCCTCTTTCATCTTAAAGCCATTTCTCCCCTGTCCTACCCTTGTAAAAAGCTCTTCTTTTTGCTTTTATGTTCTCCTAAGAGGTCAGATTTGTCAGAGGGATGAGCTAAATCAATACAGCAGGTTTGAACATAAACATTTGCAATCCAAATTCAGAACTTCATATGAATTTTCTGTCATTGTGACAAGCCACATGTAGACTCTAGAGCCAAATGTCCAGAACTGAGGGAAGCTTGGATTCAAAGCCAAAATGGTACGGTTGGAGCCTAAAGATCACTTTAAAAATAGCACCTTGGTACAGAATGTCGAACGGGTACACAGGGCGCTGCATGTGGAACAAGCAGAACTCATGTCGTCGTGCTCGGCAACGTCTTGACACGCGGCGCGCACCTGAGGAGATTATTTTTGTCTCGGGTTCTTTTCTAGGTCTTTGATGCAACAACCCAGCGCGGGTTGCATCAAGCCTGCAGAAAATCCCTCGCTGTCGCTTCTCTCGTTTTCCACACAGCCGGCACCACCTCCGGGTCCTGGCGACGGGTGAGCGAAACACGGGACTATTTGGGCCGGAGATTATGTTTAAATTAAACGTACAGAAGGGGTGTGTGTGCGTGCGTGTTAGAGTCCAGCCCGCGGTCCGCGTGTTGTATCTTAGGCTGTGTTGAGAGGGTTTCACTGAGGGTTCCCGCTCTTCCCTCACAGGTCACAGCCGCTGGCGCCCTGCCGCTCCGTGAGAGGGGAAGGCGGGAAGCGGGGTCCGCCGTGTCAAAGGGAGCCCTCCGAAGCAGGCTGGCCTCCGGGGAGGCGGTCCGGGGCCTTTGGCAGCGCGGTGTTGCTGGGCCCGCCTCAGGGGCACAGGTGGGGCAGAGCCGCGTCCCGCCGCCGAGCAGCAGGGCCCGGCGGGCGCCCTCCCCGCCGCGATCACGAGTCGGTGCCCGCCCCCCGTGACAGCCAAGATGGCGGCGCAAGGAGGCGGTGCGGAGGGGAGGGGGGATCCCGCCTGAGACGCCCACACGGCGGGGAGGCGGCCAAGGCGAGTCGGGCGCCGCGAGGATGAGATAAGGGCTCGGGGACCGAGCGTGCTTCCCCCTCTTCGCCCTCCCGCTCCTCGGCGCCGGGGATAGGAGGCGCCGGCGGCCGTTCCCCGTCCCCGGGGAGCGCGGCCCCCGCCTGACGTGAGTGCTGCGGGGCGATGGGGGAGCCGGGCTGTCACCGCGGTGGGTCGGGCGAGGGGGGTTCACCGAGGAGATATCGCGGGGCAAGCGCTATCGCGAGCCTGGGCCGGCGGGGAAGGGGCGACCCTGCCCGCGGCGGGGCTGTCAGCGCCGGGCCGGGAGCCGCGGGGCTGCGGGACGTGCAGGGCCGGCCGTAACTTTCCTCTGGGCCGCGGTGGGAGGTGGGGGAAAACTTTCTCCGCTTCCCGGGAAGCCGCGGCCACGGCCGGCCCGGAGGAGCGCACCCCCGGCCCGCGGACGCAGGCGGTTCTCGGGGCGGGAGCTGCCCGCGCCTCGGCTGCGCTGTGCCGCTGACCTGCCATGTTACAAAGGCAGGGCCGGGGCGTGCGGCGGGCTCGGAGGGCTGCTCGGGGGAAACGGGCCGAGCTGTGCCTCCCTCGGCTGAATAACCGAGCGGATTTCCATGCATCGTGCGCTGTGTCAGCCGGGATTGCACAGGTAGAGCCCAGCCTTGTGCGTGTTTGCATTGCGACTTTCCCTGCGGTTATTGTATACCTGGATTAATGCGGCGCGCCGGCCAAGCCGGTGAAAATTAGCCCTGACATTTGTTCCGTCATGGTGTCTGCATGTAGCACGAGTTGCTGGCCAAGGAATGAGAATATTTTATAACTTCTTAACCATGGTTGTTATTCTGGAGTCATTTCAAACGTGCTACGTTTAAAAATTTGCCGCCTCCAAGAACGTTGATATGCTAAAAATGAGGTCTCAGGTTATCATAGAATCACAGAGTGGTTTGGGCTGGAAAGGACCGTAAAGATCATCCAGTTCCAACCCACGGGCAGGGAACTTGGGTCATGGCTCTGAAGTTTAACGTTTCTGAATTGACTGAGTGGAAGCATGGTGTTCTGCACAGCTTTTTACTTCATTTCACAATTTTTTTTTCTGGAACTGTTGCTCAACGAGAGGTTTCCGTAAAGAGTGTTACATTACAGTACATAATCTTTCACTTTCTGAATGATTAAACACAAATATTTAATCTTGGCGAGTGTCTGTGGTGGTTTAGGGAAACTAATTGAGTTAGTCTAGCCAAGGAAGGTCGAAGGGGAGTAAATGGATTACTTCTGGTTTGTGTGTTTAGTATACAAGTCTTACTTTGTTTGTCTCCTGTTTCTCTATGCCTTCTTTAAAGAATCATATTTAGAGTCTTGGTGAAACTCTGACTTGCTTTTAGGTGATTGAGGGGTCTGTAAGTTCAGTTAAAGTGAACGTGAAAGTGGAACTGTGTTGAATGAAAAAAGTTATGTTTCTCTACAGCCTTGTGTGATATAGATGTTTTTACTTGCTCTGGAAACATTAGGGTCCAGCTGGGTGAGGTACTTTCCTTAAGTGTATGAGCAGCTCCTGATCCTTTGGAACAGGCTTTGCTCAGTGTCCTGCTTGTGCAAACAGTGCACCATAAGGCGTGAGCACCAGCTTTTAAAATAAGGGCTACTTGGAAATGTTTTCCCACTATTAAGGATGCTCATATATGTGGGTTTTCATACTTTCAGTAGCAGTGTGGTTGCAGGTCTGCATTTCTGGTGAGTAGTTCGGTCTGTATGCTTTACTTGGATGTAACATAACTATGGCCCTTAATGGTATTTCTGTATGCATTAATAGCAATATTGGCAATTTTAATGTGGCCAGAGTTAATTATTAGTTAGTAAAAGCACAAATATTGACATAGCCTGGTGCATACTATAGGGCTCAGGTGAGCTTGGCTGATTCAGGTCAAGCATTGGGAACAGTGTAAATAACCTGGTCCTGTTTAAGATGCATGTTTAAAAGGGAAAGTAGCAAGGCAGGAGTAGAGCTGAACTGGTGATCTGAAGAGAATGGGGGTGTCTTGGAAAGGTTCCTAATTAATACTAATGTTCTGTGTAACTCTTCCAAAGAATTGTGGGCATCACTGTTCAGTCTGGCAATTGTTAATCTGAAGGGTTTTGCATTCAAGGGTTTACTGATATTTAAATTCCTACTGTAGTGTATGATAGGGAGAGGAAACTGTCTTGTGACTCTTCCATAGAGAAGATGGTATCTGGACTGAGCTGAATAATGATAATGGGATTTGTTAATCTTGAGGTTTTAAAACTGGAAAAAGAAATTTGCAGCATCACTTACATATTCAACATCCCTTTTTGGTTCCCATCATACATTCTAGCAGCTGAATTTGAGTTAATTTTGCAAGTCATAGTAGGTTGCAGTGCTTTTTATAGCACTGGCTGTAGAAACTGTTGTGCTCATAGAAAGGACATAGTACAACAGCTACTTAATAAAAACCTTTCTCAGTCTTAAGTCTCTGCTGAAATGAAGACTGGTAGGCAGTCTTCTTTCCCTTCATTGTCCTTTAGTCAACTTTGACCTTAGGTTTTAAATATGGTGTCAGCATGACCAAAAGGTTGGAGGATAAATTGTTGCACAACTCATGTTGGATTAAAAAGAAAAAAGGTCAATGTAACCTTGTTGAAACATAAGGTTTGGGGTATTTGTGATTTCCAAGTATCCAGCTATCAGGCAGAGGGTTCAGTAGCTCAGCTTTTGATACATCTGTAGCTGTGGATTTGAAGGTATTTGATCTGAAGATTACTGGAAAGAACTGTGATACTTCTTAGAAGGAAGGGGAAAGGACCAAAAAAAGACACCAAAGTAATTCCTATTTAAGTGTATTAACAAGACATGATGCAGTTTATGTGGGTTGGCATATTTCCAGTATGATTCTCTTGTTTGTTAAAGTATTTTAATTGGGCTTTCCTGTGATGTAATGATATTTCTTATATTTTTTAATCATGACTCTCAAAAAAACCTCCAAAACATACCCAGCCAGCCAGTCCTCCCCCTCAGAGCCCCCCAAAACCAAACCCTGTGAAGATCTATTACCTTTGAGGAAAGTGTAGGTTGAGCTTGCGCAAAAAGCAAGGGTAGAGGTGTGGTTTAGACGGCTGAGTTGTACTTATCCCTCATCCTTCTGCTATAGGCTCACTGGGTGGTCTTAGGTAAGAGGACAGAAAAAGCCCTGCATCTTTTCCGTTATATATCAATTTCATATATAAATAATCTTTGCTACTGTGAGCATAAATCATGATAGAAATGTTATGTCATACTAAAAGCAGTAAATCCTCTTGAAGCTAAGCCAGTTATGCCTTGCTCTGATTGAGGCAGGTAGGAGGAGAATATGTATAAACAGTGAATGTATCACCACTGTTCAACTATTTAAAATCAACCATTTCTAACAGTGGTAATGACCAAGTAATTACTTAAAGTGAACAAGGCTTTTTGCTATATTGCACAATAAGCTTTGGGTATTTTCTGCTATTCTTCAGTTCAGGATTAGTCTATGCCTGGTCTGGAAGCTTGGTCTGTCACTGATGTGAGAACATTCTGCTCATGTATGTACGTTTATAAAGTGCCTCCACAGACTATGGAGTCAAAATTAAAATATACAGTGAAGGCTACATGAGGCAGTGGTGCTGAGAGGTTAGATCTATAGCAGTCATTTTAGTAACAGTCTGTGATGCAGAACTGGTCATTGGTACTTCCCTAAAGAGTTCAGAAACAGCACCAGAAGGAAATTGTGGAGGAGAAGTGGAAATGGAAGACTTCAGAAAGTGATGGCCCTATTCTTTTAAATGTCATATTTTTACCTTTTCAAAGTGTACTTTCATGTCATGTCTTAAATTCGGGGTTATTGTAGAGGCTGAAACAGAATGAAATAGAAATAAGCAATAACAGGGTGTGGGTGGGTATGTGCTTAAAAGAAGGAGGAACTGTGGTATAAAAATAGGATGTGAAGAGTAAGGAGGAGTGTTAGAAGTAAGGTAGTCAATGATATCCTCACTATTTAATTTTTACTGTAAATTTTCACTGTTAGAAATACACTTAATACTAACTAATAAGATTATTTCAATTTAGCCATCAAAAATAAAAGTGGACAAGCCAGAAGTGTGTGGTGTAAGTTGTGTATACATACATGCAGATGAAAAAGTCCCCAGAGGAAACCCCTTCTGTTGGTGTGCAGGCATTGTGCTAACAAGAAGGGCACAGTGGGCTGAATTCTTCAGTTTTGGGTTTTGTCTTGAGCTTCAGTAGAAACCTGTGGGTTAAGGAGTTATTCTCAGTTGTGCAACCAAGATCAGGAGCTGGTCCAGCTCTAGTAGCTTCCATATGTCAGCAAGTGTGTCTGTGTGAGATTGTGACTATAAAATGACAGTGAAAAAGGCAATGCTTTCCACATACTGCAAGTGCAAAAATAATTGGGCTCAGCACATTGCTGTCAGTTAAATCCCAGTACAGGAGCAGTATTCTAACAAATTTTACAACCTTGTAGTTACTTTGTATGCTGAACTGTTCCGGACAGCGAAGGCTTCATTCTGTAGAGCACCAGGCGCAAACCTGGGAGGTTTGTGAGCGCTTTTCTCCTAAATCTTAGCACATAAGGTGACCCTGACTCAATAAACTCCAGCCTTTCCTTTAAGTGTATGGTTGTTGCATAATTGTGGTCCAGAAGATGTGGAAAGATTTTTTAGCTATGTCTGCTCTGTGTTACAAAGAGGTATCTTGAACTGGCTTTGGAGTCCTGAAGCCATAGTTTCCTTAACATATCATTGCACTTCAGCGATTTACTGTGATATTGAGGGGATGCCTTAATGTTGCTTTGTATTGCTTCACTAGCTAACCCAGCTGGGAAACTACCACAGAAGTGCATGTTAGTTGATAGATGTACTTGTAGCTGAACTGGTAGCAGTACACTCACAGTTGGGTTTGAGGTTTTTTTTTTTTTTGTGGGGTAGATGTTGTCATTTTGCCAACTTGGATGTAGAGATTTGCTAGATAAGGGAGGTATTAGTCAGTGTTATGTCTCAATTTAACCTTCCCAGTGTGGTGTAGCTCATATGCAAACAGTAGTTACAGCCCCACAGTTGCTGTCCATGCATGTCATTCACTCAGCATATATAATTTGCAGCATGGCTGGGTCCCATTTTTTTATCTTGCTGGACATTTTTGCTGGCTAGAGAGAAAAAGAACATCAAATGTTCTAAGCCACAATTAAAGTGTATTTTTGAATGCAGCAAAAAAGATGTTAGAAACAATTCCCACTTCTCATTCCATCCACCATGCCATAAATTCAAAGTTTTAAGAATGGCTTCAAAACTAAACTGAGGTGGTCCTGTGTGCCCAAATACAGTGGAGTAAAAGCAGGATACTTCTGTCACTCTTAGCTAATGCAGTTTGACATTTTCAGTGGCAGATTTTGGGCTTGAAGCTCACTATTGGGAAGATTTGCTGCTTTCATTTGCCTTTATCCACTGTGCCAAGGAAAATGGAATGCTCTGTTTGGGGGACTTCTTTTAAAAAGTTGCTGTATAATAAGTAGTTACAAAAAATATGGACTAGCTGCCCTCCTGAGCTGTGTTTTGGATGGAGTAATATTTACATTTTATAGTGCTTACCTTGGCTTCCCTCCCCCTCATTTGCTATAAATTGTTTTCTGCATCCCTCCCTACAGACACAGTTGTACTTCAGAAATCTTTTCCATCCTTCGCTTGTGCTTTTTGGCCACGAATACTGTAATCGAGAAAGAAAAGTGGAAGCTTTAAAGCTGTCTTTGTTAAAATTTGATTCTCATGGGATATTTAACATTTCTTTCTTGAGTTTTTGTAGGCAGGATTGAATAGTGTGGGATTTTGCTGTGGCACAGCTGTAATGAATGCCTAAGGCTGTGTCTTGTTAGACCCCCCTAGTAAATGCTTAGATTTTAGTGAGACTAAAAGGAGCAATGAAGAACAAACAAATGGAAGACTTGGTGAGTGATGGTGGAAAGTACAGAAGATGTAGAAAATGCCTGTTTTTTCCCCTCAGGGTTAAGTCTGTTCCTTCCTGCCTTCGTTCTGCCAGTTATTCTCTCTAAGCTTTGATACTCTGATGGCCAGTTCTTCCTCACTGACTGCATCAATCCCAGTGGATCTAGATTAGTCTCTGAATTTAAGACTAATTTTTCTTTCATCATAGCCATTGCTGAACAAATCTGCTTGTTCCTCAGGCCTTGGCCTGCATTCCTATTTGCTGGTCCCAAACTCATGGTCTTGTGTTCTATGCTTGTCCTCTTACCAGCACTTTTCTGTTTCCTGGACACCTCTTAGAGATCCTTTGTTGTTAACTGTTTGAGCACTCTTGATTATCTCCTCAGCTGTTTGTATCAGAGTGTGTTAACCATGAGTTAGTGGAGATGATTGTGAATGGGCCCATGAAATACTTGACAGTGATTCCAGCCCAGTGATGCAGGGGCAGAAAAATGTGGGTTTCTCTTGTTTGGTGTGTTCTTAATATGCCACTATGTTTCTTCACACTAGAATTACTATTGATGCAGCACCAAAGGGAGCTTAGTAGGGGCTGGTGGCTTCTTTTTGATTCCTGTGTTGTCTGATGTTATTGAGAGCAGATGTATGCAGCAACAGGATCTAAAAAACAACACAGCTGATCATTTTAGCCCCATCTGTAAGCAACTTTCTCTGTTGCTGTAGGAAATGCAAAGAAAAAGTGAAGGCAACATCCTTCTGAAAAACGCAAGTGCTCTGAGAAGTTCTGTTTGTATTGGGGTAATAATGTAGGTCCTTTGCACCTTATTTCTTGAAAAAGTAGGTCTTTTACTTGATGTGGGACAGTAAACTAGTTGTAGATATATTCTACGTATGCTGCAGGTACACTGGCAGCAGTTCTCACTGTGTTCCTTGTGATGCCTAAATGTCTACTTTTCTTTTTCTTTCTTTAACTCTCCTCGTTGGCTTTCCAGATGGCTGACTGGGAAATATGTTTTTTGAAGTGTCCATGGGGAAATTATTTATGTTAATGCTGCTCATTTCTTAGACATTTTACAGCTCTGCTGGTGATTCCTAAAATTATAATTTCTGACACTCCTGGAAACTTTATATTACAGATTTGGGTCATCAGACAAAAATATGTATTGCTACTGCTCCATGCTCTCATGGCAGTCTTGTATAAAAATGTTCAGTCACTTACTGTGAAGGGTAGTAGGTTTCAGCTGGTACTAGTCCTGTATTCTGTGTGTAAAAAACAAGTACCAGTGTTGTATGGATTTGAAAGGCACATCAGGGGCTAGATTTGCTCTCCAGGCTGTCACCCCCCACTCCTTGCTGTAGGAGTAATGCTAACAGTGCTGATGGCTTCTGCATGATCTGAAGTCAGTTGTTGGGGTTATGAACAGAATCTCGAAGTTCTGATAATCTAGCGTAGGGTTTTTTTCCTCTCCAGAGATGTTTCTTCCCAGCCTTGCTTATGTTACACTCTGTTTTCTGAAGTTTTCTTACAATAAGCTTCAAAGAATGCTCTCCAAGTCTTGGGAGATGGAAGCCTCCTTTAGACAAGGCTTATTTTTGACAACACCTTCCTGGTGCTAATGAGTCGTTCAGGGAGATCCAAGTCTGAGACTGTCTCCAGTGAGGTATTCTCAGACCTGTAGTGGAAAGCTGTTGCTTCAAAATGCTTAAATGTAGGACAGGCCTTGCACATGCTTCAGTATAAAACACAAGCTCAAGCTGTCTGTGGTCATACCAATGTTTAAAAGTGGTCATAGTAGTGTTTACTGCGTCTGAAGAAAACCAATGAATTATGGCAATAAATGGCAAGAGGACTGTCACACTAGCTGCAAGAATGGGGAATTGGAATGAGGTGGCTAGATGGAAGAGTACATGTGTATTGCTGGTTGTGGAGTAACAAAGAGCTCCTTAAATATCAGTATCTTGCAAAGAGGAATAATGTTTTGAAGTAGGCTTGGAAAGGTTATTGAGCTAAAAGAGCACTTTCATAGCTGGCTAATGCTTGTAGATAGGCATGGGAGGTATTTATCATCAGAAAACAGTGGAAGAGTTGAAATAATTTGAAGTGGCTGCCTCAACCATTTTTTTTTCTTTCTTGAAGCACTAAATGTTCTTCATGTTCTCAATATATCAGTGCAGCATAGAACTTGATGTTTTGTTTCTTAATTTTAAAATCTGGTTTCATGTACTTTTTTAATGCTTAAGTGACATGTAACGTTGCCTTGGCAAGTGAGTCCCACAGGGATTCACAGTGTTCACTTAATGTGAATGGAGTGAGCTGCAAGTATAACTTTCAACAAATGCGTACATTGTTCAATCTTTGTTTTTACTGTTTCTATAGGGAATGAAACTTTAACAGGAAGTTTGTGTTAAAAGCCTGGCTGACAGCAAGAGATGCAAACAGTAGAAGGAATGCCCTGATGAAAAGGTAGGGAGCACATCGGTAGAGTTTTCAAGAGGCTTGTGTTCTGGCTTGAGAGAATTCCCATGATATTTGAGGTGATTCTGCTTTGTTCCCAGGATTGTTTGCTTGTTATGAAAGGAAACACAGGGGGCAAAAAGGCTTGTCTGTCGTTGTGCCGGGCAACTTTGGAAGCACAAGGATGAGGTGAAGTTTTTTCCCCGTGTAGCTGCAGTTATTCTCGTGTTCTCAAGACTGTTAAGCTCTCGTGATTTGTGCAGTGTCATGGCTGAGAAATGGTTCTGGGTAGCTATAGCAGGGCTGACTGATCTAGTTAACTTCATTTTGCTCTTGCGTGGCTACTTGCAACATTTTTGTGTGTTGGCAGCATACTTGAATGGGATAATATAGTAGCACACACAGGAGACTGAAACTCTAGGGACTGTTAGAACTTTACTGGCAATTTTTATAAACTGGTCACTGCTTTGTGTGTTCGACTGCTTTTCATGTGCCTTCAAAGGAAGGAAGTACTTGGAATGTGTTTATATGATGAATGCTTAAAAAAAATAAATCACCATTTATAATAAAGCTTTGAACTGTTAAAAAAAAAAAAAGTGTTGCAGAGCCCCTGTGTTTGTTTCCAGGCTACACTGGGAGAGCTTCGTTCCTTGTTTACAAACACACCTCTTTGGAGTCAGGCTAACAAAGTAAAATGTCACCTGCTTTAGGCAGCATAAGGACCTAATAAGGAACTCAATAAGTGATTTAATATTCTTGAAGAAAAATGAAGGAATGGGAATGAAGACAAGATTAAAGGATTAGAAGGTGCTGGTTGGTTTTGTGTCTGCCAGAGTTGGACTGGTGAAAATGTTGTTGTGGAGTTGGATGGTCCTTACCACTGTCTTTCATAGGTCATAAACCTCTTGCACATGCAAAAAGCACAAAAGTAAATCCTTTTTGCTATCTAGGAAGGCTGGCTCCTGGAAAGAAGCTGGCACTGCTAGAGCTGTTCTGGTCTGCAGCCCACTTACAAGATACCTCTATATAGCTTGTGGGTAGGAGCAAGCTGTATGGGTTATATCAGTACTTTTTTCCTTGGAAACAGTGTAGTGCATCTATAGTAAACTCTGTGTTTATGAGTTACTGCTGCACAGATGGAATATGTGGCAGATCCGCATTAATTCTGGTCATGTGATGAGGAAAAAGCTGATGTGTACATCCCTCTTACAGTGTTTGAATGAAAAATGTGATCTGTTCAGAAAGCTTGGATGATGATTGAGTTGTCTGAAAATATGTGAGCAGGTATAAAATAATGCTTTTCAGGTTTTGTTTGCTTTCTATGTGACAATTGTAGATAGCTTATGGCAAATAAGAAATGAAAAATTGGAAGCAGAATAGGTTAGCATATATGCTCTGCTTTCTGAATTTAGATCTGAGTCACACAAGCATTTTATCACCAAAGGGTCAGCCACAGGGAGCTCCTGCAGACCTCCTGATCATCTTTCTTGTAATAGCAGCTTGGGTTGCACTTTTCAGCAGTTTGGTTCTCTTTTAACACTGGCACTAGACCTACAGTGTTAGATCACAGATCTTGTTTTACAGATTAATCTCTCTTGCCCAGTTGCTAAAATGCCAGCACCTATGAATTGCAACAGTGAAAAGAGAGAAAACTATTACTTCAAATTTGCAAAATGGTTATGAGGCAATATGATGCTATTAAACAATTACACTGGATAAACAATCAAACTGAGCTTACCCTTTGCCAGTCAACAGAGTAATCAAGCTGAATAGTTCATGGATCTACGGCAAGATTAGCTGGTTGTTTCACCTGTTCCCATATGTTTAGAAATCTCAAAAGCCCAGTGTTCTCCCACATTTATATAGCCATGATCTGCTAAGTCTGTGTGTGTTTAATATTGTCTTGCAAGTCAGTTTACTATTCACAGGGATATTTTGTTTCTTGCTGATGTTTATGGTATTTAAGTTCTAGTGGTATTAATTATATGCAGTCCATTAAAAGTTATTATTGTGATATGGCTCAAAGACCATGTATTGCACTTATTTCCAGAGGCTTTTGTAAGAGGTTATAATTAAGATGCCATAGTGTTGTCTTCAAAGCACAGCCTTTTATCCCCAGATGACTGATGTATAGAGAAGCAATAGTAGTTATGTCTCATTGTGACACTCTTAATGTTGAATTTTATCTGGGACGTGCTGCTTCAAGCAACATGGTTGTGCAGTGTGACTTTGTGTTGTGTGTTTTGTTTTGGGTTTGGTTTTATTTCCTGGAAGTTGACTTGCAGTACTGTGTGATATACATAATCACAATGTGCTTTGCAATACCTTCATGGTAACAGCTTCTACAGAAATTATTCAGGCTTGTCTGAATTTCAGTTTATATGAATTGCTTTTCACAGAATGATTGTCACTGAATTACCTCACATTATACACCTTTTTACTGGGGTCTGTTAACATAAAGTTTGCATAAATCTGCTCTCATGGTAAACAGATGTTGAAAACTCAGTACCACACTAGCTCTAGTAGAGTCTTAAGTTAGCTTGAATAAAATACCACTGAACCATTTGATATCTTACGCATTTTATTTCATTTTTTTTGCTGCAAGCCTTTGTATCCGAAGGCAAAGATCATAGAATCATGGAATGGTTTGTGTTGGAAGGGACCTTAAAGCTCATCCACTTCCAATCCCTGCCATAGGCAGGGACACCTTCCACTAGAGCAGGTTGCTCCAAGCCCTGTCCAGCATGACCTGGAACACTGCCAGGGATGGGGCTGATATGAATGATGCATCATCAGCTTCCCTCCTCCTTCTGTAAAATTTGATTAAAATTATGGCAGATTTGCTGACTTCTGTATGACTTGCTATAACCTTAGGAAGCAAGTTTGTATGATAGCAGCTGTTTGTATGTAGGGGATTCTAATTTTACCTGGATCTAAATGGGGAGAGCTTGTCCCAGTTTTACTTGAAAGTGCTCTTGGGGATAAATGAATGTTTGAATTTAAGAATTTTAGTATAAACTTAATATGGAATAACTAATAGTCTTGTGAGATAGGTATGATTCTTCAGTATAATATGTATATGTCTTTCTGTTTAGTTGTAATGCTGTCTTGGCTAATTAAACTGGAATGGTGTGCTGTTAATACACTGAAGGTATAAGCATTGCAATTTTAAGAGTCATAGTTTATATAACTCTTGATTATTTAACCAGTTTTCAATTAAAAAGGCATTGTCAAGCACTTCAGACACTGGTGTAGCTTTGCAAAATAATGCTAATGAGAATAGGAACAAAACAAAACTTCCTTTTTTCCAACTCAACATCTTTAAGGCAACGTTCAGTTTTGTGGTGCTTCTGATGCTCTGTGATTGTGGGGCATTTTTCATACACAAACATGCAAGACTTGCCAGCTTCCAGTTCACCTTCTGTCTTTTAATAGAGAACTCTTTCACCGGAGTTCCCAATGGCATAGGTAAGCATTGAGTTTAAGTTGGTTGTTTGGTAGATTTTACTTAGCCAGCCCTGCCTTCCTCAGCAGTTCTTGAGGAGTACTTGTAAGAAGTCTTTAACCATAGATCTTTCCTGATCATTCTTATGAAGCATTATTATTTTTTCTTTCTACATTTCTTGATGTGTTTTTAAATTATGCTTTTTAAGAGCAACTGCTTATGCTGTGATGTGTTTTAAATCTTTTTAACTAAAGAGCAAATGCTTGCCAGTGTATTGTAGCTTTAAAAAAAGCTATTACAGCTTATCCAGTGAGTGCTGGTTGATAAAGACATAAACTTTTCATCCCAGTTAAAATGTAGTATAACATGGTTAAGTTTTACAGAGAATTGTTAATGTTATAAAATATTTAGAACTGCAGTCATGGTAGCTAAAAGATGTTTGTGTTTGTTCTTCTACTGGAGTTTAAAGATGCTTTATGGAGCTTCTTTATCTCCCCATGCATTTGTTGTTTGCTGAAGCCAGATGTACAGCCAAATAATGGGCAGCGTATGCAATGGTTGAATATGTGTCTTCAGATATATTGCTAAAGGAAGAGTTTTGAGTTTGTAGTTATTGATCTCATATACTGCTGAGTAATGTATTCCAGACAGCTTTGAAATAACTGATTTTAGGTTAAATACAGCTTAGTTTTGTAACTATGTTCTCTCTTCTCTCAGAAAACAAGCTGAACTGTTGTTTGCAAACTGGTATAATACTGTATGTTGATGGCTGGTTCCCAGTAATCATGTAGTCTCAATTGTCCCATACTATTTATTGACCATATAGAAAGCAAAGAAGGTTGGATAATTCAGGGTTTTTTTAGGGTTTTTTTCTTGATGTTTTCTTGAATAATGCAAGTAACCTTAAAATTAAAACTGTTATGTGTTTCTTTGTGGCTTTAGAAGTCACCAGTCAAGTCAGATACTGCAACAAAATTTAAGCAACCTATAAAATAAGAACATGAAGATGGAATTACCATTCTTGTGCTGGTGGATGAGTTAGATAGTGGTGGTCAGGCACAGGCTTACTTTCTTCCTTCTGGAGCAGGGACTGGTGCTGGAAATCTGAGGTCAGCTTCCAACAACTTTAATCAATTTGATTAAATGCACCATATCAACTTACGACTCAATATCAGTGAGCAATGTCCAAATTTATTTTGTTTATGTTAATGAAAATTTATTGGTAAAATCCTGAACTCATAATAGTATTAGAGCAAAAAAATAAAGGGAGATAAAGCAACTACAATAAAGGTGGCCTGAAAACTGAAGTCCTGTACCAGCCATTCAAACTGTTCTGAATTGTGTTGAGTTTCTGAATGTTAGCAAGCTCTGGAGAGTGTTGCAGTGATTTCTCATGCAATAAAATTTTACACCCAAACAAAATTAATTGAACAAAAGGGAGTTTTAAATATCTTGTCCGGCTTAAAAAGTCTGGAACTTGATGACAATAAACTTCCTGAAGCTACTTTACTGAGGTGCCAGCACATATGGGTGACTTAGATAAATGTTTTTAGCCCATTGCTCAATGTTCCATGAAAGAGCGGGAAGTATTTCCTTTCCTTGCAAAATCAAGCTGTTAAATAAGAAAATAAGACATGGGATTTAAGTGGCTTGCAATAGTATTGAAGTGTCTGAAAAAAAGGAAACTCAGTCTCCTGCTATGTGGTGCACATATTCTTTGCAAGGCCATCTTTTCATTCTGTACATTTTATTTTGTCCTGTGCTGAAGGTAATTTACAATGTTGGTAGCAAACATTGCAAAAAGAGCCCCAAACAAATTATATATAAATATATTTTTTTCTAATCAATATGTTCCAGGAAGAATGTAATTTCCCCACACAATTTGACTGGAACAGCAGGACTATGTTGCTTCTTATTATGAAAAAACTTCATGTGGTCTGGAATGTTTTTGCTTCACAGTGGTCTGTAGTCCATTGAAGTTGACTTGCTTTAAAGGTTTGGGATAAAAGCTGGTATATTGCTGGATGTAGATAGGTTCATATTGGGGATCTGAGCCTGCATGTGCTATAAACCAACATTACATCAACTTTAAGCCTACAAAATACTTCAAGATCTGACCTTGGTATCTGATGTAAAATTTTACAGGGTGCAATAACTGCAAATGTTTATCTTTAGAATAATCAGGACAGCCTTTGCACATATATTTAATATTCAGGAAGCAAATTAGTTGCACATCATGGTTTAGAAGATCCATTGTCACGGTGAACAGAGTGTGGCAATAGACTATATGCAAAATACATAAGAACTTTTTTTGGCTCAGTCAGATGGCTCACCAGTAGAGAACTACTTGTGAAACTTGGATAGCATTTTGCTGTTACTGTTCCTGTTGGTTCAGTTACTCTGGTGCTTAAGTTAACAAAAAGAGGCCACTCAGGTTTTCCATTCCAAGATTTAACAATTAACTCACAATTGTGGTTCAGAATTCCAAATTGGAGAGAGGTTGTGGTTACAGATGAAAACTGTTACATGATCTGGTGATGGATCTCTCTATTTCTTTTGTATTCTTCTATTATGTTTTCATTTATGTAAGTGCATTTTCTTAAGATAAATATAATTCTTTCTGGTATCTTACTGCCTTTAAACATACTGATACTTATTTCTTTCTTACCAGTTAGAGCATCTTGTAATGGAAGATGGAAGACAAAGGGGCTCGTGTTGCCGACTACTTTGTTGTCGCAGGACTAACAGATATTTCCAAACCACTAGAGGAAGAAATCCACTTCAATGATGCTTGCCATAAAATCGCTAAACCAAAAGAACCTATTACAGATGTAACAGTACTTAATAAATCTCTGGGGGAGGAAGTTCCTCAGGGGTATAAATGTATAGATGTTACTCCCTCAGGACTGTCTGCAGATCTCAATAATGGCAGTCTTGTAGGACCACAAATGTACCTTTGTTATCGCCGAGGAAGGGATAAGCCTCCGCTTACTGATTTGGGGTGAGTGGGTTTTCTATTCCAGAAGGTGATTTTGGCAGTTTAATTTGACTGATGAGCAAATAAAGCAGATTTATTGAAATATTATACTTTTTTAGTACAAGGCAGAACTCTAAACAGGAAGATACTTGTTGACTTGAGGGGTAACCAGTATGGCAGGAAAAATGCCGGCTGAATGGATTTTAATGACAACTGTAATCCTTTGCATTTTGAAGTTTTCAAAGCCATTTATAATTTCCAGTGTATATATTTGGGTTGGGATAAAATGCTTAACCTATTTAATACCGATTGAAAAGAGATGAGTTGTATGATGGTTCTAGGATCAGGCAATGAATCCTTAATAGAATGAAACTAACACTATCTTGCAGTGAACAAAACACTTTAAAATGATTATATATGTGGAAACTAGTGCAGTTTATTGACATGAAGCTGTTCTGTAAGCAGCTTGGTATGGTTTGACCTGAACCTGTCCATAAACATGTTTTGATCAGAGATGAGACAAGAGCTGCTGGTAAATTAGTACTATTTAGTTATAGTTCTTTGTATACTATTAGTATTCAAAGTGTTTAAAGAAGATGTGCCTTATAACTTTTGTTCATCCTGTTTCAACTAGGGTTTTATATGATGGGAAAGAAAGAGTGAAGCAAGGCTGTAAAATAATTCAAACCACTCCCTATGGTCGGCCTGCTAACATCAGTGGCAGTGCCTCATCACAGCGAGTGTACATTACTTACCGAAGAGCATCTGAAAACATGACACTGAACACGCTGGCTGTTACAGATATATGTATAATCATACCAAGTAAAGGAGAAACCCCTCCACACACATTCTGCAAGGTTGACAAGAATCTTAATAATAGCATGGTAAGATTCAAAATCTAGATTTTTGAGCACTTGATCCTCAATGGTGTAATGCATGTGGAGTATTTGTGACAGTTCTCAGAGTTACAAATTTTGATAAGCACTTTCCAAAGAGAAATCAAATCTTGGAAGAATTGAAGGATTTCATTTCTTTGTTCCTGCTTGGAATAAAGTCTCTTTGGAGGTCTTGGGGCAAATAAATCTTTTTTTAGTGTTGATTTGGAAATGCTGACATCAGCAGTTTTGGATTAGTTCTTAAGAACCTGTTGTGTCATCATGTGTATAACTGGAGGTTTTAAAGATGTGGCTGTTTCTGACTGATCTTTACTGATGTGATGGGAATCCTGTATCTAACAACTGGCTTCTGGTTTGTTTTTAAAGTTTCCTGTTACCTCCACTGCTATTTTATAAATGTCAGTCTCCTCAGAAGTTTCACAACCTTCTCTGAAGAAAGTTACATGTGAACAATGTTTGATGCTGTTGACTAAGCCTGTTTAAATGCTTAATATGGTTCCAGAGCTGGACCTGCTATAATAAACAGGTGTCACAGCATTTTGTATTGCAGAACTTAATATTTAGGTGTCTCCCGGTCAAATCTGCAGCCCTGTTTGCTGGCTCTTGTAGGGTCCTCAAAAGTCAGCACACTGATGAGGTTGCTGACCACATTTGCAAGTGGTATCATGCAGAAAAAGATCATGGAAATCAATTTGTACTTGTTTTTACATAAATGCCTGCAGATTAACAAATGGATTTTTCAGTTCTACCAGTCCCTGTATTGACTTGGGTTATGGGAGTGCTGTCTAATGGAGATTGCTCTATCTTTCTTTCATCTATAAAAGCTTTGTGTGTCCTTAAAGGGTGCTGGTCTTCTCTGTGGCTTTCCATGTCCTTTATTCATGTCCAGAAATTGGGAACTTCAAAAGTATTTTGAAATATTAACCATGACAGAAAGAGAATTGTTCAGAAGCTGCAAGAACTCTGATGTTGTGCTGCAGCATTTCACAGACTGAAGTCAGAGATGGAGTAAGGAATTGGGTTTAAAGATTAGCATGGTTAAAACAAAAATGTAGACATGAAAGAATTAAGTATTAAAGTAATAGAAATGCAGTTAATAACAGAAATATTGCAACCTCTGTGTGTATGTATACATATATATGTGTATATATACATATATACATAAATGTGTACATGGATATATGTATAGCTGTCTATATACACACTTAATCCAGATGCTCAACAAAATGGAGAAAGGTTTAAATATTTACATGGTTTACAATTGTACTTAAAATTCTGTAGCAGTGTTAACAAATGTTTTGGAGAAGAATTTACAGATGTCATACTTCAGACCATAAACCAGTTGCAGTTTATAGACACATGCCATGGAGTGGTTAGCTTGGAGCTAACAAGCTGCTTTCCTTCCAGTGACATGGTTGTGGTGTTGTCAGAAAGGATAGAGTAGCCAGCCTGAAATTCCTATATCTTAATGCTGTATGGTTTTGTGTGTAAATTATAGAATCATAGAATAGTTAGGGTTATGGTTCTTTGTAAACAAGGAAGAGGAGGGTTTTCTTCACTCTCTTCTGTTACATCCTTTTGTTATATTTCATCATATAATCCATTAATTTCTTTTGTTTTACAGTGGGGCTCAGCCGTGTATTTGTGTTATAAAAAGTCTGTGGCAAAAACCAACACCATATCATATAAAGCTGGTATGTAACTACTATTTAGTTTTCTTTAATCGACAGGTCAGGATGTGCAGGCTTGTTTGTAGCTCAATAGATATTTTTATTGAAGGATTATTTGACAGAGACACTGTCTTACCATATTCCAAGAAAAGGCTCTTGCCCCAAAGGATTCTTCTAAAAACAGTGTACTAAACAGTTTGGTTTAAAATTTGCTTATAATTGGAAGCCCAGTTGTGTTTTGATAGGTTTCACAAACCTGTGTGTGTCCCACCTCTGGTTTTTGTTGCTGATAACTCTTAAGGATCTCTCTGTGTGTATGCAGAAGAAAATACTGCAAAAAATGATGCATTTTCATGATCAAAATGTTCCTTAAAATGAAGGATACTGCAGACTTCCACACTGCCCTGCACACCAGTGGCACTGAGCTCTTTAAATATATTTGGATTGTCTATCATCTTTATTTCATTGTTTTATTTATAAATCACAATTAGATTTGCTATGGCTGTGCTGAAATGTGTTGGGCCCTGATTTTGTTTGAGTGCAAGTCATTAGCATGATTCAGACTTAAGCATTAATTTACTTGTATCCCTTTGAGATGCTGCTGTCTGTAGACAACAGTAATTTAGGACTAGCTAAAAGGTGGAAGATCAATCTGCAAATAGATAGAAATTTGAAAAGGCCCCACACCAGGTAGCAGGTTGCACAAAAGTTTGCTTCTTGAGGGTGGGAAAAGACCACTGCCCTTCTTGATTACTGTTTTTTATTGCTCATTAATATTTCACTGTATATTAGGATAGAATGATTGTGTGCTCTAATGCAGAGAAATCCTAAATCCCTTCCCACAGTATTTGCTCTCAGTTTTGAGCCCCCTGGGTTGGCAACAGGAAAGGCTAGATTGCTGCAGCCCTGTGATGTAATTGAAGACTTGTATGCGAAGAGCCTCTTCAGAACTTTGTGTTTTACAGCTATGTTTAAATGAAGTCTAAACACATTAGTCTGATAGCACATTAGCTGAATCCTCAGTTGAAGTGGATCAGCGTAATTAATTGGCTGGATTCTATTGATATTAAAAATAATTTAATATCTAACATCAGATTTTTCAGGAGACCTTTGTTGGCAGGAATTACGTGCATTCATAGCTGAATGTATCAGTTTTATTTCTCAGTTATCCAGGTTATCAGCTTTTAAACTAAATTTTAAATCTTTACTCATACCAGTGATGAATGTGAATTATAAGAGCTGAGGTGCACACCACCTGCAAGCAGGAAGATAAATTAGTTATGAAGAGTTCCTAGAATAGAAAGTGGGACTTCAGTCCAATGTTTTAGTCAGGTGATTTCTCCTTAGGTGCTGGAAGCTTGTTGCCCCTTTCCAGCTATTTGCTATGCCTGATTATTTACTACTTTACTGATTCTTCTGAAGTTGGTGTATGCTCATATATGATATTTCTGGGCATTTTTTATGGAATGAGCTATTACAAATACATTTCTGCTATTCCTTACATAACTGCCTCCTTACAAATTGCCTTTATAGGATTAATATGTAGATATCCCGAAGAAGATTATGAATCATTCCCATTACCAGAATCTGTGCCTCTTTTTTGTCTACCTATGGGTGCAACGATTGAATGTTGGCCATCTAACAGTAAATACCCTCTCCCAGTTTTTTCTACGTTTGTACTAACTGGAGCTTCTGCAGAAAAGGTATTTTGAAAGTTTAGAAAATAATAGTTAATAATTTCAGTTGAAAATTTAGTTGTTTATCTGTTCAGGATGATGATAATGCCTGTTTTTATAGGCAAATTGAATCTATTTATTTAAGCTTAAATTCTCAGAGCCTGCTTTAAAGTGTGACTTTTATTTATTTCACTGCTGGACTGTTGGTCATATAAACCTGTACTCCTTTGCTTTCTAATCATGTTGGCCTTTGAAACTAGAGAGCTATAAAAATTCTGACTGCGTCTACATTCAAATATACTATTTTTATTGCAAGCATGGAAACAACCTTGCATGTATTTGCTTGTTCTAAAAAGCAGATTGGAAGTCAGAAGAATACTCTTTGAGTTGTATATAAAGGAGTCCTAAAATAGCTTTAAAGGCAATTGTAGTGGTACTTTCTATAATCATTCTTTTTCTCTCACTTAAATTGCTTTGCAAATTACTCTTTCTCATATGATATTAAGTGTTTTAAATAAATAACAGACAGTCTGGATTTTCACAGCCATAAGAATATTCTGAAATATATTCCTTCAAAAGATGGTGCATTAATGTGACTTTTCAAGCAGTAACATAGACTTGATTTCCCTTGCATGTTTGGGGTTTGTTAGATTGCTTTGAAGATTGAGGCAGATTTACTGACTTCAAATCTACTGTTATTTGCAGGTATATGGTGCTGCTATTCAGTTTTATGAACTGTATCCTGAAGAGAACCTCACAGAGAAACAAAAATCTCAACTGGGATTGACAGCTGCTGCTGAGGGAAAGTCAGACACATGCAGAACAGTTCAAACAAATAAATGCATCTGTCTGCTCTCTCACTGGCCTTTCTTTGATGCTTTCAAGAAATTTCTTACCTTTCTGTATCGTTACTCCATCTCCGGGCCACATGTCCTACCCATTGAGAAGTAAGTAATTTTAGAGATTTGTAACAGTAGTTTCAATTAATGAGAGCTCTTTTTTTACTTTGAAGTTTCCTGTAATATCCATTTGACTTTAAGTCATCAAGCATTAAATATGGCTACACAAGATTAAACACTTTACTCTGCTGATTAAATTTATCTTTACCTACTTTCTCAAATAAACCCAGGGTTTTATTTGTAATTTAAGTGCCTGCAATAGTGTCTCAGAAAACCTTTTTTAATTAGCTTTGCACCCTTTAGCATTGTGATTAGGAGGAGCAAGATCATAAATCCTTTCTTAATGTTGCGCATATTAAGGTAGAGGAACGAAATACATGGGTTTGTGGGGCTTTTCAAATGCCTATTTGCAAAGAGAGGTAATTAAGCAGATTGAATTTTTTTTTTTTGGTACTAGTAATCTTCCTCTGTTTGTGATAAATAAACCTAATTTTCTTCTTACATAGAGGATTCCACTTCTTAAAATGCAGAGAAAATCTTTACATCCAAGAAGTGGTTGGGTAACATGATATGTTTGAAAATGTCCCTGCTCGTTGCAGGGGTGTTGGAACTAGATGACATTTGAAGGTCCTCTCCAACTCAAACTATTCTATGATCTATGATACCCGTAATTGATACATAATATCGTTTAGCACATCTGGGCTAACATAACTTTTCAGTGCATCAGATTTCAAATTCACTGTTTGCTTTTATATTTTATTACACATCAGACTTTTTTTCAGGTTAAACTTCAATACTAACTTCTATGAGACTTTGACTTTGTGCATTGAGGATTTTTTGCTATTACCCACTTCATTATTCCACTTTATATCTACAGTCCTTCTTTTAAAATTCTAACAGTGTGAACTTACAAAAATGAAAAGATTTTTTTTTAAGCTTAGAACTATTTTTGAGTTTTGATTTTTATGAAGGAATAAAATGAGAAGGACATAAAATAAATATTCTATAAATTTTGATTTTATGAGTTATTTGCAAACTGACTGGTCAACTTACTGTGGATAGTTTAAGTACACCTACACTGTGTTGCACAAAGTTAATATAGTATCTAGCCTAGATTCTTTGGCTGTTTTATTGATGATGAAGGTTGTCTATGCCATATGTGTGTATTTGAATATTTTCAGTCAGCCTGGCTACTGCAAGCAGCAGGCCGTTCCCTTGATGCTTGCTATATGGTCTGTGACCATCTTCATACACTGGTAATAAAGACAAAACCCCAAATCAGTTGTCAGCCTGATTCTTTTCTTGTTCTTATTTGCCATATGGCTGCACAGGCACTGATGCTGACACAAGGGAGATCAGCTGAGGAGTGCTGGACAGAAGGCACAGTTCTGCTTATGGTTAACACTTACTATGTCATTATATAGCTACAACAAAAAAGTTAAACCTGACACAAGTACACAAAATTAAAACCAGTAGAAATTGGGGGGTTTACATACATCTAACTGTGTGATATGTGGCTACAATAAAATATGAAATGTATAGCTTTGAATGAGAAATATGTAGAACAAGTCTTCTGTATAAATCAATGCTTATTTGTGGGTTTATCCAAATTTCTTCCAACTTTGGTTGTCTGTGTCATAATAATGGTAAGAGTTGCAGAAATCACAGAAAAGTGTACTGTATGTGCCATAGCTTGTGATTTGTGATGGGTTACCTGGTTCTTCCTGACTTTCTACTGATTGCAAGTAGTTGCTTTAAACATGAATGTGTATCATGTAGAACCCCTACACATTTAGAAGGTGTGCAAATTCAGTCACTTCATAAAACTGAGAGCTTAAAAAATAAATCTGTATTTGTAATATATGGAAGAACTTTAATACTTTTTCACCAGGAATCTTATATAACATTTTTAATTTGAAAGTGAAGAAAATGAATGAGCTTAATGACTCTCTTTGATATACAGCTGTGAATATTTCTTGGCAAATAACCAGTTATTGTCTCCAAGGAATCATGCTATTTCAAGCCAGTCTTAGAAGCATGATTGTAATATGCTGTTATAGTACTCAAACATAAATATTTCTACTTTACTTTTATTTCTATTTGTTAAAAAGCTCCTTGTACTTTTTCAGTCTCACAAACCAACCTTATGGTCTGATAGATAATCTGGCGTGCCATTTGGGATATCACTAGTAGAAAAATAGGCTTTGAAGGTCAGAAAATCCCTGTAGGGTCTGGATGCTGGGTTTTCTTGCTCTCTGTCTCCTGAATAATTATGTGCTGTTTTTATATAACTGTTTCTGTTACTGACAAGAATTTTGTCTTAAGGTAAAGCAGTTGAAGCTTGTAACTTCCACTAAATCGGTATTTTTCTTTTCCTTTAGACACATTTCCCATTTCATGCATAAAGTTCCTTTTCCATCCCCTCAGAGGCCAAGAATTCTCGTTCAGGTAAGTGTAAATCTCTTAATAGCTGTGTCTTCAGTGAAGACAAAACAGCAGTTGAGCAGGTTAGTAAATGGAAAATGGAATTTTTATGTTCTAGTAGTTCTTATTGCTCAGGATTGTTTTCCTAAATTCATACACCTAATTTTTATGGATTTCTCACTGTTCTGTTTCCTTTTAGTTAAGGACTTTAATGTGATCTTTCAGGAACTGCTTAATAAGCTTAGAATCTGATTTTCTTTCTTTCAGAGTATATGAAAATTAATGAAAAACTACACAAAGTCTGCATCTGGTTTGACTTTTGTAGTAGCATTTGAACTGTTTCCTTCTTGCTACTGTATGAAGGCTGCGTGTAAAAGAAATAAATAAAATTAGAACCAGATGTGAAGTGTATATTCCTGATTACCTCTTTTCCCAAAGGGCTTCCTGCTGTCCTCTACATAATGGATAGCTCTTACTGAAAACGGCAAGGGCTGCACACATTCAACAGAGGCACTTCATCAAATATGACCCTTATTCTGGCCTACCTGCAAGACCCAGCATATTTTACTGGGTGTGAGTGAAAGGATATAATTGCCAGAATTAGGTTACCAGTTATGCGAAATTGCACTCATGTCACTGTTGGTATGTGAGAGGAAATCCCTTTCTCAAAGACTTCTTAAATAAAGTGGTATTAAATCTTGATACTTTTTTTTCCTCTTATGAGGCAGAATGGGTATAGACATGTTAAAATTTGATTGCTAAGGAAAAGACAGCTCTACTCTGCTTGTAGTTATTCTACCAATCGTGGTTTTGAACAAAGTGGTCAAACTGGTGTAACTGTTTATTACTTGCATGGAATAAAATATGGAGAGTCCTTTGCAGTTTTCAGTCTTAATGTAGTAGCGCATAAGTTAGTGAAGTGTTTCGGAGTAAGTACATTGAGTATTGAGTATTAAAGATCTTCCTTGGCATACTTGGGTATTCTAAAGAAATGACATTGATTATTAATACTGAAAAGGGATTGGAGAACTGTTATACTGAAACTGTATCTGACACTTCTGCCACTTTTATTATGATTTTAAAGTTCAATTCAAACCCCAGTTCTTGGTTTGGGATTTTCTTAATTCACATTCAGTAAAATATTTGTGCTTGAGAACATTTAAACACATTTATGGAAAACTGTAAGTCAGTTTAGAAGAAAACATTTAATTTTTATAAGTCTGAATTTTGGGTAACTCTCTCAAAGTATACATGAGTGTGTATCCTGAAACACAGTCTGAGAACCTAGAGCAAGTGGCATGAAGTTATGCCTGTTATACCTTACACATATCTTACTAATATATATTACTTATCTGTATATCTGTATATGTACAGCATTCTCAAAATGTTGTATGCATCAAGTTAGTACAACTTTAGTAGCTGATAGTACAGATGGAGAACAAACTGCTTTTAAAATAAGCAGTGGTACTTTAGGGCTAAGAAGTACTTACTTTCAGCTGCTTTCAGGGACTTTTGAGTTGTGCTTGATACTGCACTGAATAAAATCACAGGTGATTGTATTGAAAATGTTTTCCCCAATAGTGGGGGAAATGTCTGTATTCTTGAAAATTACAAGCTTTTAGGATTTCATTTACTGTTCTTCAGTTGTTTCTTGTAGTAATTTCACTGTGAAGCTTATTATTTGAAAACATGGTAGTCTTTTGCTAAATAACTAGTATTGCAAATCCTTCTGAGTGTGTTGCTGTAGAATTTCTTGCAAGTGCTTATATGTTTTCTGAAAATGAAACCTGCTGTATTTTTAGTAACTACATGTATGCCAGTATGGATATCTAACCCATTCTTAGATCCCTCTTGGTATCTGTTACAAGTGAGAGAGAGCATGACATGTGCCTGACTTTTAAGTTTCCAAGAAGTTACAGCCATTAGTAAAACAATCAGGAGTGTTCCTGATTCCTGGTCTCCAGCTGCCATTATTGATAACTTGTTTCTGATCTGGGATTTGCCAGACCCCATTCTCCATGTCCTTATTACACAGATATTCCTCTTATAATGATGTATTTCACAACCTGAAAACTTTTAAGAGCACGCTGAGTAATGTGTTTGTCTTTCTGAAGAATGGGGTCAGTAAGTGCCCCTTCTGCCTAAGGGGGAGACACTCCTGGAATAGATGCTTGATTGTGTTGATCTACTTTTGTGAAACACAAAAGCTATAGGATATTAGGATGAAGCTTCCTTTCTGAGGGTAGTTTATGAAGGTTACCTCAGTCTGAAAAAATGAGTTGTCTGAATTCTTTCCCTGAACAAGCTAATGGTGGTGGTTGTCACAAGGTGACTTATTTGAAGATAAATCTAGCCTCTACAGTGGTGTGGCCATCCTCATTTGTCACTGAAGCTAAATGTAGCATCAGCCTTCAAAAGCTCTGTTACATGAAATATGCAAGGAAGCAGTTTTGTAGAGACTCTTGCTTAACGCCTTGTGTTCTGTGTGTCTATCTAGGCACAGTGTTAGGTGACTTAGTGCTTTGGCATTTGTGTTACTAATTCACCTCATCTTCTGCTGTTTGGTTATCTGTTATCACTTAGAAATGAAATGTTACTAAAGGTTACTAAATTACTGCTGCTGCTTGTGTTTGTGCTTTTATACAATAGATACAAAATGCATGACCACTTAAAGGGAGGATGAAAGTAACTGGTGTCTTGTTACCTTGGATTTACTATGGCTGAAAATGTCAGCCTGAGCTTTGATAAGTTGATTTGGTATCTGTATGCTTGTCCTCATTTGAATCATCCTATTCATGCTGAACATATGAATGATTTCTCTTGATGTTGTATCACTGTAAGAAAAATGTGAATTAATAAGATCTTTGTCTTGGATCTTCAACTAATGCAAATTTTGAAGATTCTATCAAAGCTGAGCTGTTTCTACCAGCTAAAAGCCTAATTCTCATGTCTTCTGAAGAAAAATATTACCTTATGCTATGACCCTATGACTCTCCCTTTCGTGCCTATTATCCACCTCTTTCCCCTTAAATCCAAAAAGAATCCCCACTCTGGCCCCTGAAAGCTATGTCTGAAGCATGGGTCCTCACTTCCCTTAAAATACAGAAGGCTTTATTTTTCAGCAGTTAATATATTCAGTTTTTTGCAGTATTAGCTATTTTAAATTCCTCTTTATGAATATGCAATGTGTTCAATTCTGACCAAGAAAGAAAGATTGTGCTTTGCCTGGTTTTTACTAGAAGATACTGCTGCATAGCACTGCACACTGCTTCTTTCAGTGCTGTACAACTGGGATATATAAGGTTCAGCTTAGTTTAAATTTTATTTTTAGGTGTTCTTTGTTATAGTTGTGTAAGTTCTAATAAATCTGTCCAAACTTCACAATAAAAAGAATGTGTTTTAAAATCTTTTCCAGCTATCTCCACATGATAACCTGATTCTTAGCCAACCTGTGTCATCACCTCTTCCACTGAGGCAAGTGGCTGTTTAATTGTGAAATGTATTCTGATCTACACTGCAGAAAAGATTTGGTACTTTGAGTTGTAACTGTGCAAATTACCTTACCTTCTCTGGTGCCTTTGTAGTAAGTGTGTCTGAAGCTTGCTTTATGTGATGAGCCACAAGCCCTGACAAAGATACCTACTTACTGAACAATATCTACGTGTTTTCAAGTCATCATAGTGGTTCTTGAGGCAGAATATAGATTGTTAATTCCCTTTCTAGGAGTTGGTAACTGGGTTCCTAAGATAGTGAAGCTTTTGTTTTGCAAGGGAACTGAAGGAGTTCTGTGACTGTCTTAACTGTCACGTCTCAGTTCAGGAGAATGATTAAAGACTTGCATGTTGTCTCCCTGTAAGTTGCTCCTTAAAGAAAAACCATCATGTGTGTATCCTGAAAATAGTCTAAACTGATTAAAGACTATGGTTAAAGACAATTGTTACTACTGGGAAATAACCATTCTTCACTGTACAGTCAAGTGTACCATGTAGTCTGCTTTGCAGTCTTTGAAAGAAAGATTTGCAGGCGTATGTTCATGAAATCCCACTCTAATACCTGGTTTTCTCTTTTGCTGTTGAGCATTTTTTTTTATGGTCCACTGTAACTCACCAGTGTGTTAATGTTCTCTTACAGTGGGGGCAAGTTTTCTACACTACTTCAGAATTTAGGACCTGAAAATGCAGTAACTCTACTTGTGTTTGCTGTGACAGAACATAAAATTCTCATCCATTCATTACGACCCTCTGTCCTTACTAGTGTGACAGAAGCATTAGTGTCTGTAAGTAATGGGTTTGTTAATCATATACCTGCAAGTGAAAAAAAAAAGAATGGTTTTTAGATAAAATCTAAAATTAGTAGTAGTGCTGTTAGGATTAGAGGTTACTTACAAATAAGGATAAAAATAAAGATAATTAGAAAAATTCACAATGCTAATGATACCTTACAAATAGAAGAGTGAGACTAATTGTTGTTGGTTCTTTGTGTGTAAATGTTGTAAATAAGGATGTTTGGTTTGTCATCACAATGCACTAAATACAAGTTTCTGATGTTCCCAAATAACACTGTATTCTCTCTGGCAGAGTTTGAAATACATGCTACTTTCCTGCCTGTCTTCACTAAGCAGTTTTGGTACCTCTATGTACAGTCTGTTATACTGAAGAGCTTTGTACTACCTACTGAATTTTAGAGAAATGAGTGCATTTTTTAATTAATATTCTGCATCTAGGTTTTTAGTAATAATTATCTATTATGTTAAATAATTGTGATGTAGCAGTTAGTGGTGTGGGTTTTGCTTGCATAGATTGTACTATTATAGATGTTAAACCTATGTTTTTGTCTCTGCATATTTCCAAAGATGATATTTCCCTTCCACTGGCCTTGCCCCTATATTCCTCTCTGTCCCTTGGCACTGGCAGATGTGTTAAGTGCACCGTGCCCATTCATAGTGGGAATTGATTCAAGATACTTCGATCTCTATGACCCTCCACCAGACGTTAGCTGTGTTGACCTAGATACCAATACAATTTCTCAGTAAGTATTTATTAACAATATTTCTTCTATGTTAATTTCTTTTGTTTCCTGTTTTCAAAAGCAAGAACTAGCTTTTTTGGCAAAACTTGAAGGGAGAAAGGTATTTTAAACACCTGAATTTTCTTCTTGAAGTGAGCATGCTAGAAACTGTCTCTCCTGTTCAGCACAGTTGAGTAGAAGTGCAATCCTCACAGAACATTATGCCTTTTAGTCTTACATTAAAATCTTACTGCACATCTTGGCACATTTCCTGGATTAACCACACTGTCTCACTTCATCATGCCTGCAGGAGAATAGTAAATTTTGTTTCTCATGATGAGGTTTCTTAGTCTTCAAGAAATTCTGGTGTCTTCATGTGAGCCTCTGCTTGAAAATTATAACAATTAAATCACACTTCATATCAATCTGAAGTATAGGAAATTCATGTTGAGAATTAGAGATGTGAACTTTCATGTGTGAGAATCTTAATTAAGACTTAGAATCATGTCACTGTTAACAACTGAATTGACAGTGTTATAGTATTTATCCTTCATAAATGTGTAGAGTACCGCATTTTTCTGTTATACCAATTATTTAGTATCTAAAATACTAGTATGGGACAGTAGTGCATTCAAAACAGGGGGAAACAGTCCATATTGTTATAATAATCCAAACAGAGAATTATTCATTTCCTTGCAATGATGCGATATAAAAATAGATGGAAGAGCGTAAGGTTTTTAATTCAAGATTCTAAAACACTTGAAAGTGATTCAAATTGTATTTCAGAATTAAACTTTTAGTTCAGTGTAATGTTTAATATTCTCACTATGTATTTCATCTCTGGTCAGTGTTCTTTTGTGTCATCCTCCTGTTGGTAGGAGTCTTTCAGCATTACTATGCCTAACTGAAACCTTTTTTTTTGAAGTTTTCTGATTTGTGGGGTATTTTCAATTCAGTAGTTGTATGTGGGTTTAGACAATGCTTCATATGTTCAAGGTCAGGTTGGATGAAGCCTTGGGTGGCATGGTTTAGTGTGAGGTGTCCCTGCTTATGGCAGGGGGGTTGGAACTGGATGATCTTAAGGTCCTTTCTAACCCTAACTATTCTGTGATTCTATGATTCTATTTTGTACATAGAAAATCTTGTTCATAGAAAATCTTGTGATACCAATTTGGTGTAGCAGTTCTGCTCTGAAATGTTCAGGAACTAGTTCAAGCTAGGTTGTGATAACTTAAGTCTTGGGTTTGTTACTTTTGGGTTGAGAAGAACATGTTTGTGCATTTCTTTTGGTATTTGTTTGAAAATCCTTTATCTCCAGTTATTTCTGTTATCCCATAGAATAGATATTTCAGCTATAAGTAGATTCTAGCTGACTTTCAATGCATGTTCTTGGAACAGATTAGTTCTGTTTCATCATATGGAAAAAGTGTCAAACAAAATGCTTGAAGTTTTGGTAACTCTGTGACCAAGAGGGTCTTGAGGCTTGCTGGTGCCCTCTGTTGACAAAGAATATTCTCATTTTCTTTCGTCTTCATCACAATGCACTCAAGTCCATATCTATATTTGCTAAACACAAAGCAGTTGGCATATCAACTTGAATTCAGGTTACTGTGGGCATTCTAGTCATTATCTCCATCCTAGTTTAAGTAAGGACAACTCAGATCATAGCATGTGTGGTGGTGGCTTGTGCAATGGCTGGTGCTTAATACTGTTAATCCATCTTTCATGAGTTCTGAGTGGATTGATTGCAGTGCTAAAGAGTGGCAGCATAACTGTCATCCTGAAATATGGGGCATTGGTTGGGTGGCTAAAGTCAGTCTCTAGATAGTAAATCAAGTTTCACTTCATTGGTTGGTTTTCAATCCTCCTCAGTTGTGTTTTAGCGGAGCAAATTTTCTGGTGAGAAATGCAGTCCTATAGACTCACACTCTTCATGTGTATACTCACTCTTTTTTGTTTCTTTCCTTCCAGAACTGGAGATAAGAAAACTATAGCATGGAAGATCTTACCAAAGAAACCTTGTAAAAATCTCATGAACAGTTTAAATAATTTATATCAGCAACTGGCAGAATGTGAGTGTGAAAGGACATGGCAAGTTTTACATTGAATATAGTGTGCCACATTAACAGATAAATATAGCTAATTAAATATGTTGAAATATGTAAAAAGTCAACTTAAAAAACCATAATGTTTTTTTGTACAGAATAAGAAAATCTGTGCTTTAAGTGCAGAGATTAGAACCTACATAGGGGCTTTTGGGGTGGAGGTGATGTTCAATAGATACCCCTTTGTACTGATGATCTTCCCACTGGAAAAAAAAGCAGAGCTTTTATGAGGAGGGAATAGCTAAGTGAAGTGTAGGCCAGGATCAAATAAAGACTTTTTGGTCCTCAAAGCCTGCTTAAGTCTGTTGATATCTTGACGATTGAGATAACTTTGACATATCTAAATTTTAAGATGGAAATAATGTTTTATGAACTTTGGGAGTTTTAATGTATAGCACAAATGGTGAATATTTGTAAAAATGAAAATTGGTTGTTGATACAGGCAAAGTATATTGAATCTTAATGTGAGAAAGCAGAAAAATTGGTAAGAGTGATATTAGTGACTTCTTTAAAACAAAGCATTTGGAAATAGCAGTGTAGTCAAGGCCAGCTGAATATGCTTGGGTATTAGAGCTAATAGGCTTTGTGAAGTGGGAAGGAAGTCTGTCAGCACTCTGGCATTTTCTGTCTGCTTGGAAGGTGAGTTTCATAGGCATTGGAGGGAGTCTTTAGCAGCAATAATGCAATTGTAAAATCAAGTTTCTGTGGCAGAGACAGCAAGTGGTTAAGACTTAAATCAGAGTGTGAAAAGGATGGGGTTGTCCAACACTACGTCTTTGAGAGTACATGGAAAACATTGCATGGGATATTTGTAATTTAACTTGGATTTAGGGCATGTTTAAAGGCTGTTAACACCTTCATGGCTATTGAGGTCACTAGACTTTAACTGTGTTACGATGAGAATATACAGAAACAGAAGGTTATTGCAGCAGTGAAGTCTTAGCTAGAGTCCTGATGGCTTTAAAATGTTGATGCAAGTATCTGCTTTAAGAATAGGCATTTTGCTAGAGCTTGAAATGAAAAGCTTACTTTCTCTCTGTATCGGCATTTTGCATTGTATTGTATTTTGGTGGCTCCACTTTGCATGTGAGTGGGGCTTTTCTGAGTATATAGGTACTTAATATGTATTGCCTGCTTTTTGGAAACACTTTGAAATGAAAAGCACTGTAAAAAAGAAAACACAATAACGCACATCCCATCTATCTGTTTGTCCTTAAAATACAATTCTTTAAGAAGCTCTTGTATAAATTTTCACATATTTCTACAAACAGAATTCTTTGAGGTTTTTTTTTTTTTAAATTTCTATCCAAACTGGTTCTCTCTGTTGCTGTAGTAACTAATGTGCTGAAAAGGTAAATGTAAATAAATGCTTTTGATGTTATCCAGAGATACTGGAGTCATGAAAGGTCAAGCTGAATCCGTTCTGGCACATCATGATTGAATTTAATAGCATGTATTAATCTGTTCCAAACTTAATGGAGCTCAGTAATCAGGGATTCTATTAGGATACCTTTTTTTTAAAAAAAAAAAAAAAAAAAAAAAGGGGGGGGAAAAGCAGGAAAACAATAAAAAAGGAG
>NDXB01009121.1:212783-250270 GCA_002631895.1 Agapornis roseicollis
AAAAAAAAAAAAAAAAAAAATACTGGGGGGAGAAGCAAGTAAACCATTATAATGTGGGTTTTGTTCACAGTGCAACAGCGACCGAGAGAAGATGCATTAATGGAATTAGCAATGAATGACTACGATTTTAATTCTGGGAAGAAATTGCATCTGTTAGATTTGGAGATCCAGGAAGCATTTCTCTGTTTCATGGCCTCAATACTAAAAGGCTACAGGTCTTATCTCAGGCCAATAACAGAGGCACCCTCTGAAACAGCCACAGATGCAAGTTCTCTGTTTGAACTACAAGGTAAAGACTCATAAACTTGTTTTATTTATACTAATTTATTATTTTAGATTATCTGTTATTTAAAGAATAAAAACATTTGTGGTGCTAATGTTATAAACAATGGTGGAAATACAGGTGCAGATAAAATTGTATAATAATGGAAAACACTGCAGAAAGGTTATTGAGGACAGATTTAGATTGGATACTAGGAAAAAAATTCTTCCCTGTGAGGGTGCTGAGGCGCTGGCACAGGGTGCCCAGAGAAGCTGTGGCTGCCCCATCCCTGGCAGTGTTCAAGGCCAGGCTGGACACAGGGGCTTGGAGCAAGCTGCCCTAGTGGAAAGGGTCCCTGCCTGTGGCAGGGGGGTGGAACTGGATGAGCTTTAAGGTCCCTTCCAACCCAAGCCATTCTGATTCTATGACTGCTCATTAGTAGAATGTATGCTGACTTTTGATGAGGGCTTCTTTGGTTTAGGCATTCTTACCTGATTCTGATTTCACTTTATAGGTTTCCTCAAAAGTCGAGATCGTTCTCATCAGAAGTTCTACACGCTGATGACCAAAACTCAGATGTTTATTCGCTTCATTGAAGAGTGCTCTTTTGTCAGTGATAAGGATGCAAGCCTTGCTTTTTTTGATGACTGCGTAGATAAAGTAAGCATGTCTTCATACATGCACAGGTTTTTTAACTTGTGCTATTTCTTACAGTATCTTTATATTGTGCAAGTAAAATATATTTGAAGTGCAAGTTATTTCCATTTTTTCTTCCATTTTAGTCACTGTAGCCTTCCATTTTCCTTTCTTTGTTGGGCTTTGTTTCATTTGTACTTCTAAAAGGTGAAGTAGCCACTTGTACAGCTGAAGCAGAGGCTTATATATTCTAATACCAGCTATTTTACTAGTTGATACTGTGATTGTCTTCTTTCCACTATAAAAAATGCTCATGATAGTGCCATGAGAATATATTTCACAGAAAACACTTGTAGTTCTCCAACTTCCATTTCTGTCAGTGATTATTTTAATTGGTTTTGTTAATGAGATAATTAGTTCTATGCCAGTGGTAATTGCGGGGAAACTGAGGCACTGGAATTACTATGTGTTTAGGATATGCCATGGCTTTAGAATGGCTTGTGAAACTGGGTTTTCATTGCCATGGAGTGGGTTTCTATGTAGGATTTCTTTGAAAAATGAAACATTTACCTCATCTTCTCTTCCCTGCTTCTCTTTCTTGCTTTCTCTTTATTTCTGGTACTATGCCTAATAATAACATACAGAGTCAAAATACTGAAGTATACAAGGACTGCTATATGAATTAGAGCTTTACCCAATATGCTCTTTGACCATCAAATTTCAGTGATTCCAAATATTCCAAAGTGAATATTTATTTATATATTACTTATATATTAATGTCTTTCACTGGGTAAACCAGTACCCAAAAGGGTATGCATGAAAGAGCAATCTCATGGGTTGAAAGATGATACACTTTCTTACATATAGCTGTAGGCTGCTGGGTTGAGGCAAGTTTTATGTGCTGTGAAATTAGTTATCTATAAAATATAAGCCCTGCCTCAAATAATTCATAAGAATAGTTTCAGTTGAAGAGTAATCTCTTGTATGTGTTCCTTTATCCTAGGCAGCAGCAGCAGAGATTGTAATTGATTCCCCATTTAGTCTGCTGAAAGATATGGTGTAATTGCCTCACAAGTTTTCATTTTTCCAGGAATTCAAAAATTATCTCAATTCAATACATATCTAAGCTATTGGCTTCATTGTATTTCACTGGTGGAACTTGTAACTGTGGGGTTTCTACATTCCTAGAAGTATTTAAATTGCCAAGTAAGGTTTCGTTTATTTCTGCTTTTCAGGAGCCATATGTTTCTGCTACTTGGCTGGTTCAATTTGCTAATACTTTCCATCTGTCTCGTGCAGTAAAATGTGTCACTGAGAACACCTCTTTGTATGTTTATCAAATGTTAAATATTCAGGAATTCTACTGAAACTACTTGATATATTTCCACCCCACTGGAGGGAAAGAACTGTGGAATAGACTTGATTTTGTACATGTTGCTAAACTCTTAAGGCGTGTGAAGAATATGCATCCTTGGATTCCACAGGTTGCTTATTCCTGTCTTTGAAATAATGTACCATTTGACTGTAATTTGGTTGCCACTTAAACCATTTAAATAACGGTTATAAATGTAAACTGTGACAGTATGTGAGCTGAACACTATCAATATGTGAATAAAAAGCATGTTCTGTGCACTAGGAAGGAAATAGTTTTTGATAGTGCCAGCTCTTTGAGATGGAGACGTGTCTCCTGCCACAAGCAGAAGCAGCACTTATTGAGGTATTAGAGGAGAAACAGTTGGTGACAGAAGATCAAAGGCAAAGCAATATGAGTATCAGTACAAATATCAAGTAAAGGCTCTTAGGTGGAATGTAATACATGTTACATTTTCTCTGTTCCTTGTGGTTTCTGTGGTGCCATCAGTAGCAGTAGGAAGCTTGTAAGTTAAAGGCTTGTCTGTCCTTTTTCTCAAAGGGAAGCAGTTCATAGATACCCAATATCTTGTTTGGGGTCACCAAGTTTTGCTTTGGTTTTTTTATTGGTTCTTACGGTCTCAAGCAACGGAATGAAGTTCTTTGAGTACAATTGTTTTACAGTTTTCTCCCACTTGACCCTGCAGTTTGATGCTTTGAAATTTGCCTGGAGCCATGGAGTGTGTCTCTGCTGCTGCCTTTAGAGCAGGGACATTAATTTGCAAGTGCAAATCTCTTCTCCTCTCTGCAGCAGCCAGATTTATGGTCAAATTCCCACTTACAAAGCTCAAAACAAAGCAAGTGCAGCTGTAATTTATGCTTAGTAATAGTGTTATTTACGAGGTGCCTTTCTTACATTTCCGCACATACAACTGAGTGAAAGAAGGAAAAAAAAAATTAGGAATCTACCCTTCACCTCTCAGGTTACTGTTTCTTCAGGAAAACAAAGTTACTTTAATTTTAGTAGGGTCACATATTTTTATCCCATTATCACTTCAAATGCATGTGTATTTCTGCAGTCTCTTCAAGCTAGCATGACTTTAATGAATATGTGACTGAAATTGCTTAAATAATGTTGTTCGTAGATTCTGTATACTTCAGGCAATTGGATATAGTTAGTTAATGTTTTCCGTGTTAAAATAGAGAAAAATAGGGGGGCAAAATAGCTTTTAATTTTATATTTAAAAATTAATTCCAAATTACTGCTGCAGTTGAAATCATATTTCCAGAAATGGTTGTTTTCAGAAAGACTAACTTCTTTATACAACTGCTTGTTATATTTACCTGAAAACAGTCAGTTTGGACTACATCACTGAAAATCAATTGTTGTGTTAGGGTAAAGTTCACAAAATCAATGCAACACTTGCTATTCACATTATAACTTTACAAGGCATCCTTGCTTTTAAGATGCAGTCCTTTGATGCTGCTGCAGACTTTGTCCTGCTTGACTGTGTCATTGAAACAGTAGGAAATATAGTAACACAAGTGACTACTTTTTCATTTAACCTAACTCTCCAGGTAGATATGGACAAAACTGGAGAAACACGACTTATAGAGCTGGATGAGTCATACAAGAGTGAGCATACAGTTTTTATAACACCACCTGAGATTCCCCATCTGCCAAATGGTGAAGAGCACCCTCTACAATACAGGTAATACAAGGACACAGTAGGGTGCTAACCAAAATCCTAACAGCATCCTCACTTTACAAAATCTTGGTTTAGTATCTAGGTTCTTTTTATACCCACAAAGTACAGATTTTTCCTATAATTATGTTAAGTGAGTTTCTGTATGGGTTTCTTCATTACTGATTGGAAACATTTTTAAATCTAATTTAATCTTTTAGGTAGTTTTGGTCTTGTTCGTATTGATTTTTATAAACCTCTGTCATGTGATGCTCACTAGGGACTAAGCCACACAATAATTTTTTTATTAACTGGAATCAAGACTTTGACACATTAATTAAAGAAAATGCTATGAAAGCAAATTATTTTATCTATTGAAGTTATTTACACTGAAATAACAGGTCAAGAGACTGTGCAGGGTCATGAAATCATGCAGATGGATTAGTAAACCACTTTGTCAATGGTGTCTTTGAAGGTGTATGTTTGTGTTTTCTATTTTGCATGTAGCTTCCAGTGCAATTATGTAATTGATTTCATTTGCTATTATGTGATGTGCATTCTGGAACTGCCTTCCAGGAGTTAAGTGACATGTTTCCTTTACAGCTATAATGGATTTCCAGTGTTAAATCTAAATCTGTTTGAGCGACCAGAAGGATTTCTCAAAGCACCAAGTAACAAACTGTCCTCAAAAGCCAGTAGTCCCAACAGCCCATCGCCAATGTTCAGAAGAACTAAACAGGTACTTGCAGTTATTTTTGTAGCATGGCGTGCTTTGGAAACTGACAGCTTGCTGAGTTGGGCTATAAAGACCAACTGGTAGTGGCTGCAGCATAGTGGTGTTTCACTTGATTCGGTGACCATGCTAATAGTTCTTTGGATGTTTACCTCTTCTTGCCTATACCATGTCGTACAGGGCCCCTGGTCACAGATTGTCATTAGCTATGCTATCCGCATACCTTCCACATTCTTCATGCTGTTCTCCAGACGCATAAACTATTGGGCTCCCATATTATCTTTTTGATTGCTTTTCACTATCCAAGAGCTCTAACTTTCAAATATTTCTTACAAAATAATGCAGACAAAAAAAAAAACCAGAAATGTAAAGAAATACAAGTTTTAAAGAGTACAGTATTGCACAGGAAGTGGTTTTGGTATCACTCCCTCTGCTTTAATTTTCTCTCCCACTTTGAGTATGTTGTTCATGGTAATGCTGCAGTTTCTGCAGGTTTAATGGTATATGGTCAGTTTTTAACATGTCAATTTGTGTAATGAGTATGTAAATACACACAAATAACCTTGATGATTCTTTACAGGAAATTAAATCAGCACATAAAATTGCTAAGAAGTACTCATCCATACCACAGATGTGGTCCAGGTGTTTGCTACGTCACTGCTACGGACTTTGGTTTATCTGCCTTCCTGCATATGTGAAAGTGTGCCATTCAAAAGTCAGGGCTCTGAAAACTGCATATGATGTGCTGCAAAAAATGCATACCAAAAAAATAGATCCACCTGATGAGGTAAAAGTCCAGGAACAGCCCATGGGTTTTATTGAATGGGGTGTGTGTTTGACTACAGAAACACAGCACTAACTTGTGTGTATTTTCAGGTGTGCTACCGAGTACTCATGCAACTGTGTGGACAGTATGGGCAGCCTGTGCTAGCAGTGCGAGTGCTGTTTGAAATGCAGAAAGCTGGTGTTGACCCTAATGCCATTACTTATGGCTATTACAATAAGGTAAGTATTTTTACAAGAGGAGGAAAACCAAAAGATGCATTTTTATCCAGGCAAATAGAAGCAAACAAAATAAGGGTGCAGTTCAGATGTAATTTTGTCAGTTCTAGTAACTGAAAGAGATAGAAGACGGAATATTATGTTGTCTTTGTAGGCTTAGAAATCTACTTTGTAATTGCCAGTATAACCCAGTTTGAAATGGAAGTTTATTTCACAGCTGACTGTTCCTTGAGATGACTGTTTGACTTCCAATATTTCCAAAATAGGCTGTTCTGGAAAGCACCTGGCCTTCAAGCAATCGAGGTGGCTATTTTCTGTGGATGAAAGTACGAAATGTTGTTTTAGGAATAGCACAGTTCAAAAAAGCATTGAAAAAGCTACCAGCAAGCACATCACATACAGCAACTCCTGGTATAGTATTAATGCCCTCTTCTTTGTTACCTTCATGCTGATAAGAAAATTATTTCTAAAAGGTCTGTTGTGAATTTCATGATAAAAACACTTAGAGGGAAAACCAAAAAGTTTTTGCAGAGTTCTGGAAAAAACAGCTTTTTGTGTGTGTGTTTCTTTGACTCCAGAAGAGTCTGCTCTTTCCCTATTGTAGCAGCTCTTCATGGAGATAAAATATGAGCTGGAAATCAATGTGATAATTATCCTAGTTCATACAGTAGGCAGTCTCATAATTGACAAACTTTTCTCCAGCCTTGCCTCTTTTTGTTTTCCCCATTTTTTGATATTAAGTAGCAACCAGAATTAGTCTTTGAGTTTGCAGTACCATTTTCAGGTGGCTTGAACCAAGTGAAATGATGGCATTTATTTTTTACCCATAATATAAGTACAGTATTTGAGGCTGTAAATTTTGGGTTGGTTTCCAGTAAAGATTTATGTGCCATTTAAATGGCCTTACTACCATGCCAGTGATTACCTGTAGTGTGTATTTTTCATAGCTACTACTTTCCACAGTATCTATAATTCACTACTAGTAAAGCAAGATAGTACATTGTAAAGTGCCAGCAATATAGTTAGTTTAGATGTAGTTGACCTTGAAGACCTTTACAGTGTACATGTAAGATGGTCATCTGGATTATCTTTTTAAGGTCCCTTCCAACCAGAGCTATTTGACAACCACACTAGCATCAAGTAAATTTTGCCCATTAAATCAGACTATATTAATACACCTGGGGTGGTGTTTTGTCTTCAGAATCAAAGACAAGCTGTGCTTTAGTACAGTATTTAAACAGAAATGTTACAAATTGCCCCTTTAATTTCATCCTGTAGAGCATCACTTTAATGCTTATACTGTAAAAGTAAACCAATCACTTTTCTTACTTTTCTGTGGTAAAATGTTCACTGTTAATTACAATGTACTTAGGATCATAGAATCATAGAATAGTTAGGGTTGGAAAGGACCTTAAGATCATCCAGTTCTGACCCCCCTGCCATGGGCAGGGACACCTGCCACTAAACCATGTCATCCAAGGCTCTGTCCAACCTGGCCTTGAACATTGCCAGGGATGGAGCATTCATAACTTTCCTGGGCAACCCAAGAGTCCTTGATAAGAGTCCTTTGAATTACCGTGGATATTCAATTTATTTTAACTATGTCATGCTATTAACTACCATAACCAGCTTTGATCTGTCATTGCCCTGTTGTGCTAGGAGGACTTTCAGACTCAGGCAATAACACATCACACAAAGAAGAAGCCAAGCAAGGGAAAACATGTCTTCAAGATGTACAAGAACAAAAGGAGGACAAGAGAGAGAGTGACTCCAGTTCTTGTATGTATCTTGTGGATACAAATATGTAGTTCACTGTGGATAAATAGGGATTTCAGCCAAAGCGAAGTGGGACAGCGGATGTTTTTTATAGTGAGTGTGTGTGATAATGGCAGTTTATGCCCATGCCTCAAGGTTTTTTTTTCTCTAAATGTAATTTTCTGGATGTATAATGGTTTAACTTTTGAAATTGCAGTTCTTTTTTTCCTCTCCTCTGTTTCAAGTAAGTGATGGTGATAATATAAAGGCTTAATGATAATTAACAGCTCCATGGTTTTGTCTTTAAAAAAACTTAATTGCTTTATAGGCATAATCTACAGGGAAAGGTTTTCTACCAGTCTGTTTTCTTTATCAATCCCCTAAGAGAAGAAGAGCTGAATTTCTGCAGATCTGTGAGAGTGGACTCAATTATTCAGCTCCTGGGAATTCTCAAAATTTAGGAAGTGCATCAGAAATGAGAGAGGCTTTGGATTCATTGTGGACCTTTTTCTTTTCTTTAGGTTTTATATCTGCTGCTCATGATTCCCTTAATTGCAATTGAGCAGCATAGACTTTATGCAAGCATACAGCAGATGAGATTGTGTAGTAATAATGTATAAGTACTGGAGATTCCCATATACATAATAATAGATTCTCTTCTGATAATATCATTACATTTTTCAGTGTGCTGTCTCCTACTATTTGAGTTACCTATTCCCTTGTCAAGTGGATGTGTTGTAAAAGTATGAGAAAACACAGAACCTTAACTTACTTCAGTGTTTTCTTTTCACCACAGTCTTCCTTCTAGCATTAGTATTTTTTCTACGGTTTGCTTGTACGTTTGTGACTTACAGGGATGTTCTTACAACCATGGGTAAGGTGGCAAGCAGGTCATTTATGTTTAATGAAACTTGTGAGGACACAGAAAATGTGAATTCTGCTGAAAGCTTGTATTATTTCTAGCCATAATTAAGTCAAGATTGTGTCTCTCCCTGGTAATAGATGTGCTGAAAATGTTTTCTGCTTATGAATGCAACTTGAGAATATTAAGTTGCTCAAATTTGTTCAGAAAAGTAGTTTTATATTTTGGGTAGCCACCTGCAACAGAATTTCTTTTACATCAAAAAGAGATGAACATAAATACTGCAGCATTTGCTTAATTTCTCTTGTGAGGTTATGATCATGGGGGGGATAAGGAGATCTGGACAAAGATAGGCAGGACAGAATACTCTTATAGTTGTGATTTGAAAGCGAACACAGGTGGTCTTAGGCTCCACAACCATCACTTTTGTATGCAAGAACTGGTTATTTTGGCTCAGTGTACACAAGCTTATGGAACTTCGAGTTATAAAAGTAATGTTGGGAATTAAATATCCATAGTCCAGTCATTGAGCTTGAAAACCTCTGCCCAAGTAGATATCAGCCTTATGCATCAATGGGATGCGTACAGCCTGCTGTCAGTCCTACATGAAACATCTAATAGGTCATGGAACTTGAGATTTAAATTAAGTTGCTTTGTTTCTAAAGAACTGTCCGTCCTTTTCTATATACAGTGTCTGAAGTGGAGAGCACAAAAGGGAGTGGTGACTGCCTGCCTAAACTAAATTACCAGAACTCAAGTAATGCCAAAACCGCATCTAGCATAGTGCGGCTCAATGGTACAGTTGACAATACTGTAGCAGAAGCCAGCACAGGTGAGTGGAAGAGAAAATAGAACTTAACTTTTCAAACACTAGCACAATACGTAGTGAATTCTATCTCTGTTGTAAACTGTTTCGAAGATGAAACTAATTTACATTCTTATGTATGTTCCATTTTCCTGCATAACAAGATATAAAGGACCATGTTTCATCTGTTTTTCAGAGAGTTCTGTAGGATTGCTCTTTACATCATCTTTTGAGGATGCCAGTGATGCAGATGTTATAAAAAGTAAATCCTTAAGAAAGAGACATAAAAGCGCAGTGGAACCTGACCTAAGGGAGATACCATGGGAAAGCAGGAACCGTAACCTGAGTGGAGATGGCTTAGTAGGACTCATGATGAATAGAAAAAATCAGGAAACAAACCCTGGAGAAATGGTTGAGAAACTAGGAGCAGATGCCAAAATCCTATCTAGTGCATTACAGAAAAGCATAAGACCAAAAACTCTTAATATCAGAAGTTCTTCTTTAGGGTCTAAGAGAGAAAGCCTGGAGAAAGAATCTAGTGATGAAGATGCAGCTTTTGATTGCAGTTTTACAGATAAAACAGAGTCTCCTGTTATCTTTGATTTGGAAGACTTGGATGCAGAACCTGAAACAGCTACAACAGTGAAACCCTCCAGTGAAAAATCCAAAAGGCTGCAGAGAAAGAGCAGCTTTCCAGTAAAGCCAGTTGAAAAGACAGATGTTGAAACCGGATTTGATCCACTGTCTCTGCTGGTGGCTGAGACGGAACAGCAGAAAGAGGAAGAGGAGGAGGATGATGATAGAAGTGTTTCTACTCCATCTGCAAGACGAGATTTAGCTGAAGAGATAGTAATGTACATGAACAATATGAGCAGCCCGTTGTCAAGTCGTGCCCCAAGCATTGAGCTGCAAAAACCCTTTGATGACAGAAATGCTAATAAAAAGAGTCCAACAATAATCCAGCCTTGCAGGAGGTCCAGCCTTCCCCCAAACTCCCCAAGGCCATCCAGTCTTATCAAATCCAAGAGTTATCATGCAAGAAATGAAGAAAGGACAAGAGACAGGCTTTGGTCCTCCCCAGCTTATTCCCCAAATAGTCCAGCAAAGGAACAGCCACAAGATGCAGCTAGTGCATTAACACTTGTGTCTTCACCATCATTCAACTTGGATACGCTGTTAACACCCAAATTTGATGTTCTAAAAAGCAGCATGTTTTCTGCTGGAAAAGGGGTTGCAGAGAAAGCTAGCAAGTGGTACTCAAAATTTACAATGTATGCTGCATCCTCAAAGGTAAATTTTTATAATTACTCCCCCCACATCCCTCCAAAAAAGCCCAAACACCTTCAGCTCCTATAAATTAAAGAAAAAGCTTTCTAAAGTTTTAATCACTGACCCCTATGTGATGAGCCCACCGTTTGACTGCAAGCATCATGGTAGACTATGTACATTCAGTTGTTTTAAGCATGTTTGAATTGCAAGGACCCTAATCTTATTGTCCTGAATCACATCAAATTTTGGCTCAGAATATACTTAATGAGAACATAAATATAGCATAGTGTGGTGACAGGGCAGAGACTGCTCTGTCTTCCCTTATTTACCTAAAGAAAAAATGCTTAAATAAACAATAATGGTTTTAAGACTTTACTGCTTTTGTGAAAAAAGGAAAATCTGCTTAAGGCTAATTTTGAACTAAGACCATTTGGTTAGGATGTTGTCTGCTGCTACCAACTCCAACCAAAGCCCACTGTGTTCCCAGTACTTGGAAATGAAGGTAGACACAGTTTGCTGTTGGTCTACTGTCCTATGTGTTTAAGATTGATCTGAGACTAATTAACTCAAGTGTTAGGGATGCCTTCCCTATCCTAATGTATTCCTGTGGCTGCTGATAACTTTTATAGCAATGTGGGAAAAAGTTACAGGATTAAAATGTTTAAGTTCCAATTTAGGTTTTCATTTCTTGGAGAAATCTTTTTATAAGAATCCTGATGTAGCAGTTTAACCCTGAGTGAAACTTGTCTTGTTTCACATTGGTTCTGAATACAGATTTGAGCCAACTGATTTTCCAAGGAGAGTTCACGCTTTGAATGTACTGAGCCAGAGAAGGCTACCTCCTATTTTCAGAGGTATTTTTGCTTTCGTTTTTCTCAATGCACTTTGTTTTCTTCTCTCAGGATCAAAATTCAGACCGAGCAAGCGTTTCATCTCTTGGAGCTCTGGACTCAGAATCTACTTCTCTAACTGACGAAGATGTTTGCAATGATTTTGAAAGTACTTCTCCTCAGGAGAATACCACTTCAGAAATTAAAGGAATTGGTCTCAGCAGGACAAGCCTAGAAAGCTCAGCTTCCCATGATGGCTCAGCAAAACAATTTGACCAGTGTGGTAAGAGTTTGTGCATTGCATCATTCAGAACAAAAATATTCCAGATTTACAAGTTGTTTTCTAAAAGTAGTAAAAATCCTTTTTGGGAAATTGTTACTATTCTTATAAGCCACTGTTGAAGCTGATCGTCAGACAGACTTTGAGGTTTCAGTTGGGGTTTTTTTTTGTTAATAATTGGTAGGGACTGTTAAATCAATTTTTGTCGTACTGTGTGTGTTGTACAGTACAGTGTGTGAAGCTGAATGAGGATGAAATGAAGATCTGTTGACTTGGATCCTTCCACTTTGCATCTGAAAGAGCATGCCCAGACTTGGCTTCGCAGTGTGTGGGATGTGGAGGAGCTGGAGAGGGGTAGCAGAGAATCAATCATGGTCAGGGTACGGAGGCATCCTAAGGCTGAGGGGAGCCTGGCTCATTTAGTCTGGCAAGGAGAAGGGTCAGGGATATCTGCAGTTACAGGCAGCATCTCTTGTCCTTGCCTAGCTTTTGTCCAGGCAGAAAGTGAGTATGAATTACTTAATCTGTAAAATTTGTTTCCAAGCTACCAACTGTTATAAAAAGAAAACTGAACATATGGAATTTCTGTGTTGGTAGGTTTTATTTATGCCATTGCTGGTGCTGGGCAGATGGCAGCCTCACACTCCAGCTTCATGTTTCTTTCTGTCTATCTATTTGTTGCATCTTCCATCACACATTTTATAAGTGCATTATTGTTTGACCAGAAGAAATGCATATTCTGAACGCTAATACTTTGGGTTTATTCTGTTAATAGGTTCTCTTTCAAAGTTCCCTTTACCTGACAAATCAGAGTTGATATCTTCTTGCAGTACAAGCAGTACCAGTGTGTTTCAGAACTACGCTATGGAGGTACAGGATGATTTATTGATTTTAATTGATACACTAAAAGCATATGTCTTAAAATATAAATGCTATCTGGATCTCTGGTAAAGTTCAAAGCTTAAAATTAATCCACTGAAAGATAGATAAATATTTCTGTGGCACAGTAGGTTTCATTTCAAATTCTGCACAGGAAATGTCTTGCAGTCACATCTCTCGTCCTTAAAGCTGTAGGTCTCAAGAGTCTGAGAACTGGATGCCATTGAATTCAGGCATCCAAATCCCTTGGGCAGCTAAATTTGTTTGCAGTGCAAGTGCCAAGACTTAAATAGCATTATACATTTTAAAATACAGAATAGATAACTAGCTATTTCTTGTTGCAGCTTCCTGTAAGAGTGCTTTGCTTTTCACTATTATACTGGTTCTGGGGGCTCTCTTTCCCTTTTCTTTTTTTGTTTCTTTTGGTGGATTTAGACTAATGGCTAGTCATTTTCATCTTTCCTTTTCTCCCCACATTTCTATTACACTGGCAGTTACTACGGGAGAGTGTTTAAATTCTAAGAATGATTTATGTAGCTGCATAAATATCCCTGTTTGCAAAGAGATTACAGATGACATGTTACAATATTATCACTGGCTTGTTTTCCTCTGGGAAGCTATACAAGGATCACCTAACCCATTAGCTGAAGTATATTTATTTCATGAGCATAGTTCCAGACCCCAATCTACTTGCTACAACAGAACACAGACCTGTATTTAATACCTTCTTCAGACTATGTTCATTCCAGTCATTTACCATATGTTAGTGCAGTTTGGATGTAAGATGTAATAATTGTTGTGAAATATGTAAGTTTAAACACAAATGTTCTAACCTGAAGCTTGGGAACACATACATGACTGAACTTGTATGTGAGTGGCAAGTAGTATTCATCTAAGGGCCAAGATTTTGGTGATAGTTTTAACTACTTCGTAAAAGAAGAGTAGTTTTGAGAATGTGTTATAATGGAGTTCTGTTCTCTGCTGTGTGCAGGTCCTCATCTCAAGCTGTTCACGATGTCGAACTTGTGACTGTTTGGTTCATGATGAAGAAATCATGGCAGGTTGGACAGCAGATGATTCAAATCTCAACACCACGTGTCCATTCTGTGGCAATTTATTCCTGCCTTTTTTAAGCATAGAAATCAGAGATCTGCGGCGACCTGGACGGTAAGAACATTAGCTTGACTTTCCTCAATTCTGAATGCTCATAGTTGTGAAGTGGTGTTTTCTTTTGATTTTTTTTTTTTAATGATATTAAGCTTTTGCTTTCCCTGCAGTTACTTCCTGAAGTCCAGCCCTTCTACAGAAAACATGCAATACCCATCACTATTCTCAAATCAGAGTGGGAAGTCCTGTAGCACTGCAGCTACTGTTGGCCTTGCTACATCTCTAATGTCTGTTCGAGAGGATATAAATTCAAATAGGTAAATGTTCATTTTCTGCCTAGAAATTTCTCAGATTCTCTGTGGATATGTATGTTTTCCTTGTCAACAGAAATGGATTTAATAACATGCTCTTGAGAGCAGAAATTGATTTGAGAGGGGATCTTCTTGCTGCCTCTCCCTTATCTCCTTTGGCCACATCATGTTTTTTCAGCATCCTAATACAGCAATTCATGTAGGCATCTGTAATTCTGCAAATTTTATCCACTCTTTTTAGGATGCTTGTGTTTATTACCATGGCAAGGGAGAGTAAAACTTGCACTGTAACATGAATGAGTATGGTGGATAGGTAGAATCTGACATGTCAGGTCAATGATTTCCAGTTTATTTCTGTCAGTTTGTATGCACGTTTGAGCACTCAGAGTGAAGCAAAAAGCTGAGATTCTTAACCTTTTTATTTTTTTTCCTCCCTCTCCCTAGCAAATCTAAGCAGCATGAAAATAGTTGTGCCAGAAGTATCCAGATCCCCTCAGGAAGAAGACAAAATACCTCTGGGTCAGAATGTACAAGTCACCCTGTAGCAAGGAGTATCAGTACTTTTGGTCCATTGGAAGAAGATGAGAAGGAAAACCAGAAGATCAGCCATATCATTCCTACTGGTAGCCTGCCTGCTACTTTGCAAGGACCAACAGTGTGTAGTTTTTCTACCTTAAATGTCATTTCAAGTGTGTGATAGATTGTGAAATAGCATCAATTAGAACAGAATTAACCATTCCAACCTAGGAGAAATACTAGGTTTTGTTATTTAAACTAATATAAGTTGTAGCTTTTACATGTTGGGGTGTCTAAGAGGGAACAAAAGGTTTCATAAGACTTTGTAAAGATAATTACATTCCAACTAACGACATTTTTCCTTTTTATACCATAGGATTCCTTGGGCCTAGAATGGCCCTTGCCTAGTCCTGATCCTATAACGGTTCCTTATCTCAGTCCTCTAGTAGTATGGAAAGAGCTTGAAAGCTTGCTTGAAAATGAAGGGGATCATGCAATAACAGTGGCAGACTTTGTAGATCATCACCCTATTGTGTTCTGGAATTTGGTGTGGTATTTCAGACGCTTGGACTTGCCCAGCAACTTACCAGGATTAATACTTTCTTCTGAGCACTGTAATAAAAACTCCAAGGTATGGAAACAGACAGGAGATATTGACAGATGAGAAATGCATGCTTTCCCATATAGGAAATGATTAGATAATTCAGTAAATCTTAGAAATATGTCTTACAGTCCTGATTTGGTAAAGAATGTGTCAACTGAAAGAAACTAAAGAATGTGTAATTCTGGAACTGGGGCTCAGCAGCACTTGTGTGGGATAAGTGTTTAGGTCTTAATAGTCACACTGTAATTTGTGATCTTCACTTGCAAAGACAAGTTTCTAGTTGATTTTATTGCAGTTTGATGACTACTTAAGCAGTAGAAGGAGGAGGAAGTTATGATTATAAGACTGTAGGAGGATACACAAAATACTCCTTTGCTATGTCACTGACATCCTGTTCAGATTTAACTTTCTCAGGTTTACAGCAGGTTTAATATTAAAGCTTTTTACTATGATGCCTATAGATGTGAAAATATATTTTAAATACAGAAGTCCTCTTTCATGACTTTGTAGTAAAATGTCTTTATGTATGCATTCTTCTGTTCAGATTCCACGAAGCTGTATGTCAGAGGACAGTAAATATGTTCTTATTCAGATGCTATGGGACAATATGAAATTGCATCAGGATCCAAGGCAGCCTCTGTATATACTGTGGAATGCTCAGAGTAAGCTTTGTTTCTTGTGGTTTTAGTGGGGTTTTTTAAAGAACAATTCTCATCTTAAGCAGCCAAAGAATGTGTTTTGAAAAGAGATGTCTTTGTGGATAGTTCATGCAAGATACAGAGCTGGGTTTTGATCATACTGCTTTTTGTCTTGCAGGTCAAAATCGCACTCTTTTGTTTGAGAGTGAGTGTCAAGTTTGGTGTTGCTGTTCTAAGTTGGTGCAACTTGTTTTGGGAGGGAGGGTGGTAGTATGCTTAGCAGTAAACTGCTTGAATATGTTTAGTTTTCGAGCACATCTGTTTCAAATCATTGGCCAGTATCTCCAGTGGCTTTTTCTTTGTTGGGAAGGGATGAGGAAGAGGGAATATGTTTCAGTGAACACAGAACTTACAGCAGTTCATCCACTTAGCTTGTTTTCTTATTTTCAGATTTTGCTTCCTTAGCATTTTGTTGCCAGTGTTGGATCATATGCCTGAAAATGCTCATGACACTCATTGCAGCTCTTGAATTTTCTCCTATGTGCTTTTTGTTTCTTACGTTGACATTATTTTGCCTTGATGCTTATTGCTGCTTGTTCACCACATCTATATCAATGTATTCACACCTTGTGTAGCCTCCCACCTTTTTAAAGCAACTTTTTACTTGCTCCACAAAGAATATACATGTTCTTACAGCATTTCTAATGTTTTTCAGCCCAGAAGTACCCAATGGTCCATTTATTGCAGAAAGATGATGACTCCTTTAATCAGGAGCTCTTGAGAAGCATGGTGAAAAGCATTAAGATGAATGATGTGTATGGACCAATGAGTCAGATATTGGAAAGATTGAACAAATGGCCACATATGAAAAGACAGCGGTAAGACTAGGAGCACACCTGACTGTAGCAAAGTTGGACAACAATAAGGCCATTGGAATATGTATTATATTCTTGTAGTGTGGATTTTAAAGAAAAAAGCACTGGTTTTCAGCAGTGTTCTCTAAATTTATAACATGGTCCGGTAAATATTCTTGGGGCTTGTGCCTGGATTTAATGATTTCATTTAGAAGAGGATATAAATCAGTCTTTTCAACAGCTGGACCAATGACCAGGTGTTTCTTTGCTTGTCTACCTGCTTTTTCAGGGTAATGTAGAAATGCAGAAAAGCAAGCTCCTGACCTGTTTGCCAAATTTAGTGGAATTTGGTTGAGTGCCCTGAGTGCATGCTTCACTCTGTGTGCACTTGGTAAAACTTCCAGTAGATGCCTTAAGGACCTACCATAAGTCATGTCAATACTTGGGGAGTCCAGGGCAATCTCAAGGTCAGAAATGACAATATTTTGGAGGTTTCAGTCAGGATTTATGCTGAAAATGTCACTTTCAAAAAGAAGTTATCTTTAAATGCTCCAGTCTGGTTTTGATACAGATTGCTTGGTGGTGTATTACTGTAGTATATCACCTGCCATTTCTTTTTCTAATTTCAGGAGTCTTTACAGAGAAATACTATTTCTTTCACTTGTTGCCCTAGGAAGAGATAACATTGATATAGGTAAGTTTTATAAGTAATTTAAATAAGCATAGATGACAGATGTCTGCAAACTAGTGTTTCAGCTTAAAATAAATAATTATGTAGGTTAGGGTGAGGCTTGGAGCAACCTGCGCTAGTGGAAGGTGTCCCTGCCCATGGCAGGGGGCTGGAACTGGGTGAGCTTTAAGGTCTCTTCCAACTCAAAATTTTTTGTGATTCTGTGTGCCATTCAATACAAAGTGCTGAATAAAGAAGACTTTACGGTTATTTGCTGCTGATGAGCATACTCCCTGTCATTGTGTTTCGGTTGTGGTTTTGAGCAAGGTATACAGAAGTTGCTTTTCTCTTTCTACAGATGCTTTTGACAGAGAGTACAAAATGGCTTATGACCGTCTCACAGCTAGTCAAGTGAAGAATACTCATAATTGTGATAGACCACCAAGTACGGGAGTGATGGAATGCAGAAAGATTTTTGGAGAACCATATCTTTAAATATACTTACCTAAAGAGGTGATATCTATGATGTATACCCGTGTAAAATAACCACTTCAGTCACAAGGAGCATCTCAGTCTTCAATGTTCAAGAACATATCTACGAATGTACTGTGGCAGAAGGCCTTGGAATGATTAGGCCTACCTACAGATGTGGAAATGGACAGAGTGGAAAATGGGCCAAATACTTCCCTGTCCCTTGTCCTTTCTGCAAATCGACGTGTGGAAAGGAGGATTCTAAACAAAATCAGTTCTTTCACTTGGGACAACCCATTACAGTTCCCTTCTTAAAAATTGACAGGTGGACAGAAACAATGCACTGAAACTAATGTGAGCGAAGTAAATCCTTCAGAATCTATTGTTTACATAGAATATTCATGATGTTATGAAGAGCATACAAAGTTGTATTATACATATTTTAAATTGTTTATAGTAAGTTGATATTTTTTTATTTTTTTTAAATTACTGGAGTGAATTTTAAATGGACTTGCTGCAGAAGCAATACAGTGCTTACTTTTTTTTGCAGTACACTGCTATTTATAGTAACTTGTCCAGTTACTTTTTGAAGAGTGGTTTGTTTTTAAAGCAGAATAGAACATGTTAACCTTCAGCTAGGCAGTACTCTAGATACAGGATTTCTCTCATGCACACATGGAAAACATGTTACCACAGCAATCAGGAGGAAGGTATGGTAAACCATGAAACTCTACTTATGAACACATGGATGTCTCTAAAACACTTCTCTAGAAACCTCCTCTTCCTCACCTGTTTCCTTCACTCCCTAGTAAAGAGAAAGCATACTGAAGAGTCCTACAGATTACATTATGAAATCAGGCCATCCCAGCTGTTGGCACATTGTTAATGTGACCTCATTGCAGATGTAATACAAAGCAAATGACAGCCTGCAAGAAGTCTTCATAATCATGCAGTGTGTGGAGTCTTGGTGGATGTGTTTGAAACACACTAAATACAACACGTATGTAATGCTAATCCAAAGCTTTTAACTCAAGTACATAGAGCAAACTTGCTACAGGGAATGTTTAGGGAATGTAACTTATCGGGGCATATTGTGCATAGTTAAATGTGCTTGGAATGTTTGGTTTCTGTTTCACAGGCAAACCAGCTGTTGGTTTTGTTGCTGTAAAGAAACATGCTGTGTCAGTCCTTGTGCTGGAGTCCTGACTTTTGATTCATATTTTTCTTGTTCTAGATGTTTAAGAAAGTGTTCTGTGCTCTCAGTCATATAGCAACTCCTCACCAGAAGGTAGGCTACAGAGAAAATACCAGAAGTCTTGTATGGAGGTGGGAAAACAGACACTGAATTGTATAAAACACCCTAAACAAATTAAACCATGCTTTAACAAATAGCTTTATTTTAAGTAGTCTCAAAGGTTTTCCAATCTTAATTTCTTTCAGTTGTTGCTGTTACAGTATTTCTAAGTACTCAGCTGTTACATTAGCTTTTGTATTTCAGTCTGCCTAGCAGGAGGTATTTTTAAAGATCTCTTTAGTTTGCAAGTGTAATAGTACAGCAATATTTATTTAGGCAGAAAGGAGAGAAACGTTAAAGCTCACATTTACTTTATGAAATGAAACAGCCTGTCAGAGGCTTAAATGAGAAGTAATGCTGCTATGAAGCCCTATGTAACCTCCTCCCAGACCTCTGTAAAGTAGTAAGAGGATGCTGCCCTAAGGAGAAAGGATTTAGAACTGGTAGAGCTGCAGGTATGTGCTGATGATGATTACAAGATACAGTCTTGTTGGATACAGCTTTCATGGGGTAATACCTCTTCTCTCATTTGCTGCTAATGATGTAGCTGACCGTTATGAAATATCCCCCGCCCTGAGGTGGAGCTAGCAGTGCTACACTTACCAACATTTTTCACATTTAATTTATTTTAACAATTTGTGATGCTCCTTTTTGTACTGCCACGCTTGTAAAGTGTTCCTTTCACATGAACTATAGCTATTTGTTTTCACCCAGGTACACAGTAATAGTGTATCTGCGTAGGGTGGATACATACATAACCCTCTTCATTCTTCTGAACTATTATGGAAAACACCAGGTTATTTTTTAACATATTCATTCTCAGTACCTGTTAGTGTGCATGTACGCTCTGCTGTGTACCATAGGTACAGTGTATTTACCAAGTAAAAGTTGCATACAGTCGTTGCTGTGTATATAAACTCATTCATGTTCATGCTGTGTGTAGGGTAGTGCTCCAAGCTCTTTGCAGTTCTGCTCCCCACTTGGGGCAGCCACTGTTTTATAGGAGCTTCAAGCCATGAAGGAGGGCAAGTGCTTTTTCCAGAGCTTCTGTGGTGTGTTAGAGGTACTGAGCTATGAAGTGAGCTTCACACCTCCTACTTGAGTCTGGCAGAAGCGATGGAGCCTGGTCTCTAACCACCCCTCACTTACTAGGGCATAACACTGCAGCTGTGTGTGCTAGCACAGGAATAGATGCAACACTTGTAATATGTGGCCCACTTTCTCCATTCTAGTCCCAGCTTCATTGTAAGTACTTCCAACTGCCTTCGGACTTGTAAAGCAAACAAGTTTGTCACTTCATTCAAGTCCTGCCAGTATTATCAGAAGAGTATATATTGTACTGTGAGAAGGATTCTATATGCATCCTTCAGATAAGGAATCTTACTGTGTCTTTGCATCCTCAGTAGCACTCCTGAAACACTGATGATGTTTATTTGGGTGTGCTTTCAAATTACTATATGACGTAGTAATTCATCAAGTGACATCACTATACTTAATGAATTGTTTTATGAAGTCTGTGGCAAGTCAGTCCACTGTAGAAATACTATAGTGAAATATAGTTGGAATAGTGGTTAAGTGGGAAATGTTCCTCATTTGAGTCATAATGTTCAAGATGTAGGTCCTGAGGTGGATAATTTTTAAGCATCAGAGAATTCAATGTATAAACAGTTTTCAACTCTCACTGTCCTTTATTAGAGAAGCAATTTGACTATATTTTCCAATACCACAAAGATGAACAAATAAAATATTTGAGACATATTTTCAATTTGAAATTTTGTATGAACTGAATTTTCTCCTTTTGTGTACTAAAGAATGCTTATGTCAAAACCAACCTGAAACAAAGGTGTTACATTTGCAGTGCAGTATATATTTTGCTTTACTTATGGTTCCACTGGAATAATTATTGGAGATAAAATGCTGAAATGTGAATAGAAGTTGTGCTGTTTCTCTGACACTGCTAAACTGTTCCCCATTTTGAGGTTTGCTGTTGGTACAGTTACAACCTGAAGAATTCAGATTCTGCTGGTGAATTAAATGATTTGTACCCCAAGAAAGCAAAAGTTCCTGCATGTAAAATCTTTGCGTAACCAATGGGAGATGCAGGTAGTAATGAGAGGGATATCTCTGGATGATATCTCACTAGGATTTAAAAATGGTACTTTGTTAGTCTGCAAGCAGCACTTTTTAAATGAATGGTTGTAGATTTGTAAATATGTAATGTTTAAATTTTATTTACCAAAACCCACTATGTTGGATGTTTGCTTTGGTTTGTAGCTCCTTTAAAATATGCAAAGTCAGTGTTCACAATGTCAAGGGGTTTGTGTTTTTTTTTTCCTGTCTCATCCAAGAAAGAAGTTTTACAGTGAGTCAATAAAAAGCTGAAAATCTTTCTGGTTATTTTCATTAACATTTTATTAGATGGATTAGAATGACAGAAATCTCTGCAACTCTTTAACTACATTGTTTGCTCGCATGAGGCATTGTTAACAATAAACCCATGAGGTTTGTTGGTGGTTGATGTCAGTGGCATTTTTTTGTAGTGATTATGTAGAAGACAGTGCTAACAACAAGAATTAGCTCTGGATACAGTAATCTGTGTATTTCAGAGATTAGTGTCAGGATGAAAACAAAATTCAAGCAGATCAGCTTCTGGTTGTAGTATTTCTGATGCCTGGATTTAGTTTTTGCTAGTGGTAATGTTCTAACCCCAGATCTGCTTAATCTTGTTACAGGAAGATGTAAATCCCGATGACATCACACCTGTACTGGTGGCACTTAGAGTGAGTTTTAGGGATTATATTGCAAGATCAGGTACAGATTTAACAGGAGCCATGTGGACAGCTTTCAGGATTGCTCTGCAGCTCTCATCCTGTGTTCTTCTGCATGCTGAAATAACTTACTGCTTTGCTTTCTCCTTGAAAACCTTCTTATTGCATTTCCCACCATCTGAAGAAGGCCAGGAAAAAGCATTTCATCTGAAGTGCATCATGATCTGCATATACTTTCCTGGAGATATGTATAGAGTACCAGCTGTGGATGCTCTATAGAGGCATTCACTGAAAGGATGAAAACTACCTCTGAGTAGGGCAATCATAGCAAACTAGTTGCAGCACAGACCTTGGTGATGGGAATACTTCTGTACTGAGCAAACATTTTGTGCTGAAAGTTGGCTCCATTAACTTGAGGGGATCGCCCTTCATGTTACCTATTCCATGCCAGCCTTTCCATGACTGCCTAAACTATTGTTTACTCCATTATCTGACCTTTTCTGATCCTAAGGAAAAATAGCAGAGGCTGACAAACCACTTGAGGTTTTGGGGCACTTTTAGTATATTAAAGATGCTTTATTTTCAGTAAGTTTGTTATAATTCTGGTTGCTTTTTTTCAGTAGAACAATTGCTACCTTAAACCCCTTCTGATTTTGATGTATGCTTACAGACATCCTGCAGTGTCCAAATGTCACACAGATACTGGGCAGGATATTATCTTGTCTTCTAACATCACACTGATGATCAAAAACACAAAGTAAAGAGCAAACATGGTGAGCCCCAGCAGTTTGTTCATCTTCCATTTACATGCAGCGATGGAGATAATCACAAAGAGGAGCATGAGAAAAAGGAGAACAATTGCACAAAACAAACCATTGCTACTGACTGCAACTGGATCGAGTTCATTGAAGGTGGAGTAAAGGAACCAAGGAACTGGCAAACTGCAAGTAAAGAAAAAGTAATTGAAATAAATGTTTTAAGGCAGTTCATTTTCTGCACAATAACAAAGCAATTTTCCCAAACTGTTAGAGGGGAAAAAATGCATGATTGTATTCAATGAACTCAGCATAAATCTAAAACTGATGTTGTTCATGTCAAAAACTGCATTTGGATAATACTTGAGCCACGATAATGCAATCCAGGAATGGAAAAGGGGTTTTAAAATAACTCTTATGAATTAAGTGTCTCAGCACGCCATAATAAGGATGTCCTGATGCTTTATTGATAGAAGGTACAGGTGTAGATACTGAGCTTTGATTGCATAGGATCTCTGAGTGACTAAATAAGGATCCTGTCTGTAGATCTTTGGTGTTAGCCAAAGACTTGTTCTTTCAAGACAAAAATGCAATTAATTTGTGTAGGTTTAGAATCAGGAGAAGATGATGGACTAAGGTATAAAAATCTGTCTTTCCTGGTTGGGTTAGGTTTCTAAGCAAACCATTAACTTATTGCTCAGCTGCCCTACATTTAATTACAGCTAAAGTAAAGTTAAGAGCATGTTTGGACTAAAAGCAGCCAGCTGTCTGTTTCAGAAGAAATAGGGTATCTTTCAACATTGAATTAATACTCACCCAACTGTGATATCGAAGATATTGCTGCCTACAGAACTGGACACAGCCATGTCACCTAAGCCTTTCCGAGCAACGATGACACTGGTGATAAGATCGGGGATGGATGTTCCTGCTGCAAGTATGGTTAACCCCATAATTTCCTCTGATATCCCAATTGTTTCACCAACCTAATAAACACAGAGTTGGGTAAGGCTGTTTGCTTTGTAACATTCTTTTGAGGTTTTATGCTGAATTTGAGCCAAAATGTTCTGAATTCCCTTAAACATGGTCACATTTTTCTGTTTTTGTGGATAAGAAGTTAGATTTCAGTGTATGTTGATCTTGGGTTTGCTCTAAAAGCTGGACCACTGGGCCTGTGATCAGTGTTGCCAAGACTCAGAAAGGTCAAGTCAGCTACAGCACAACTTTTCTGTCCCAAGTTCACCTCTTTGGATGTCTTCCAACTTTCTCTCTCCAAATTTAACACCAGCTCTGTATGATCCAAGAGCTTTGGAGCTTGGGAAATGTCAGTCTTTGGATTTATGGCATGATCAACTGTGCTGTGACTGTGCAATGTATCACTAAATACAAATTGTGGGTCTGATTCGACAAGATGCAAGTCCTATTTCCCAGAATACCAGGTGAACATTAAGGCACTGGGAGTTAACATTTAGCAGCTTCCAGAATCAGAACCTGTATATTCCTAGAATTTTAATTAGGTGAGGGGTAATTATGTTCAGCACAGAAGCATTCATCAATGAAAAGGCAGTATTAAGATAAATCTTGATGGCACTTTTCCTTTCACTGATGCACAAATTCCCTTGAAAGCTCTTGAAAAACAAAACTTTTTGTCAAATTGAAAAGAATGAAATTGAGAATTCCATTCTGGGTTCTAAACAAACCACAGTGATGCTGTTCCTTCCTTCTCCATCTGCTTGTTCTGAAATAGTCTTGTTTGCAGAGAGAAAATAGAGCCCTCACCTGGTGAGCCCACCACACCATGAGGTAAGAGAATACAGCAATCCAGAGGATGGATCCAAAAAACGTGATGACAAAGAATTTTTTTGAGTCCTGTTAAAATCAAGTTTGAAAAGAAAAACATGGAAAAGTTTCAGGAAAATTTAACAACCCCCAGTGAAAATATCCACCTGAAACCCTTCACTGGAATCAATTGCTTTAATGTGGACCCTGGTCTCTCTGCTTGTATTTGGATTTGTCAGCTTCATTAGGTGACCAGTAGTTGCTGGTCTTGTGGCTGTGATACGCTGCAGCGAGGGCTCCTGTCCCACTCCCAGCAGCATTAACAGTACTTCAAGTATGCAAGGACTTTAAACATGACAAAACAGAACTGGTAACTCTTCTCAAGAGGAAATCTACAGCTCAGTTAATGAATGCAGTAGCAAAAAGAAGATAGATGCTTACTGGGTTTCTAACATCAGGCAGAGTGCTCCAGAGAGGAAGGACAATGGGAAACAGGAAAAGGTAAATGGCTTGTTTTTTCCTAGTTGCTGGCCATTCAAGAGATAATGGCTCCTCCTTTTCTTCATCATCTGAGCTGTCATCACTGTCTTCATCAGTGCCAGAGCTGCTGTCCTCTGAGGTGTCACTGTCTGAGGAGGGCTGTAGTTCAGGGGGAGAAAAAGAGCCAGTGTTTTCACACTCACAACTTGCTGCACAGTGTTTATTCACCATGGTCTTGTCTTCATAGAGGTCATGTTTGCAACATGGCTGAGGGCAGTCACAACCCACATCTTGCTGTTGTGGACAAAATCCAGGCATATCCCATCTCAGTGTCTCTGTATTATGTTAACTAGATTGCATCTGTTAACTAGTACCAACTTTTAGATCGTGTTTTGGCTCAAATGAAACATTGACTGTCTGTCCTTGAGAAACCTTTCCTCATCAGAACAGGTGCATTACATCTATTGAAAGGAGGGATTTGGGAAACAAAACAGAAATGTGTGCTGGTGAACACAGGACAGGCAGCTATTTGTATCTTCCCATATGCTGGCGTACTCCTGTAACCTCAGAAGAGTCATTTGAGGAGAAGATACTAGACAGTTTCAGTCAGTGTCATGTTTTGAACCTGATTTGTGTCTGGAAGATGAAGTGTTTCAGCTGGCATGTTAATATATCTCATTGCTACATACAGCCTATTTTTAGTTGTCAGTTATGGAAAACGAGTTGGGTTCTATCCCAAAAGGCTGAGAGAGGAAAGAAGGAAAGGACATATGACATGTGGTCTGGACTGAGCTCTTACTGCCTGTAATACTTAGTTCAATACCTGGGCATCTTGTGGTGCATCTGCCTTCTGTTTGTCTTTGCCGGCTTCAGAGTCACTGGCAGGAGTTACCTGAACTTTGCTTGGTGCTGCCTTTTCCTCTTCTGCTAAAAGTAATAAGAAAGAATACTGCTTTCAGTGGCCTTAGTTTCCTCTGGTCACCGGGCCATTTCATGTCAAACTCAGTGTGATTGCTTAGGTTTGCTGTTTGCCCTCTCTGTCTACTGTGAATTACTAAAAGCTGGGCAGAATCTGGCCCACCTGTTGTAGAATGATACCTTAATGCTTCTATGACCTATCTGAAACTGCTGTAAGAGGCATATTCATAACACCAGGGAAATGCTAATTATCTGATCTACAGCTGGTGTTTCTTGTTTCATTTTGGATCCTGGAGATCTTATTAAAGCCTTCTTTAAAAGCCAAAGAGGATATAAAGCTTTGCTTCTCCTTTATTTTCTAGTAGAGCATGGTGTTCTCCAGGGAGCTGATATTCTTCAAGGCTTCTGAGAAACTACTCCCATGTGCTGCCAGACTTTAATACCTAATCATTTGGTAGCTATTCAAACACAAATAGGAAAGTGCTGACACATACAAGGAAATAACTGCAGTGTCCTCTGTGCTGTTCCTGTGTAACCCACATAGCAAAGAGAAACACAGAAATAAGTAAGTAAGTAGTTGCTTTTCAAACCAGTGACCTGTCACAAGGTGGGTCCCTCAGAGGCTCAAGCCCAATGTTGCTCAATGTCTTCATAAGTGATCTGGCTGATTGTGCCCCAATGAAGCTTGCTGATGACACCAAGTGGACACTTTGGAAGGGAGAGGCACACTGCAGGATCATCTGGACAAGCTGGAAGAGTGGGCTAACAAGAACCTTATGAAGTTCGACAAGAACAAGTGTAAGGTTTTGCACATGGAGTGCAGCATAGGGTGAGGAGAAGCTCTGTGGAAAGGGACATGGAAGTCCTGGTGGCACAAGCTTCATAGGAGTCAGCACTGTGCTGCTGTGGCAAAGAAAGCCAAGAGGATGCTAGGGAACATAAACAAGGGCATCACCCACAGAGAGAAAGATGTCATTGTCCCACTCGGTGCTTGTCAGGCCACACCTGGAGTTCTGGGTTCAGTTTTGGTCCCTGTTATACAAAAAAGGTGTAGACAGGCTGGAGAGTGAGCCTGGCTTTTCTCCTTGGAGGAATCCTCCATGTCTTCTTGAAGTGTGCCAAACTTGCAAGGTAAAATGAAGGTACTTTGTTTAACAAACACCTCATTTACAGGGTTTACCAAAGATTAGTAGCACCCAACTTCTGCCTGTAATGGCCTGATTTCCCCTCTTCTACCCTTCTGGTGGCAATTTACACTATATCCTTGTAGCACTTTGTGTTTGGATGCTGTCTCACTAACCACTCCTAGACTCCCGGGGGGATGGCTTTTATTGCCCACTGTTAGCGCACATCGATTGATTTCTGCTGCATTATTATAGCAGCCATCTGTGATCTGTAATAACAGAAGATAAACCATCGTGTTTCTTTGCCAGCCCTTGGGTGCTGAGTGCTGGGAAAGGTGGGGGATTACAGCACAAAACAAGGCAAAGAGCACCAACTCTTCATGCACTCACCTTCTGGTTTTGATCCTTCTGCTTTGGCCTTGGCTATGTTGCTCAGGATGTCAACCCTGTCTTTAAATTTTGCTGTGGATGAGAAGGATGCATTCATCAGCAGCTGCCAGCTAGGCAAACCCCCTTTACCTGCCTCCCCCAGCACACACATGCTCTCCCCCCTTTCCTCTTTCGTGGATTGCCGTCAGTACTGACTTATGAGTTGTTCTGGCTGTGGCCCTAGGCTTTGGCTGCTGCTAGTTGATAAAGCTGTTATATTTAAATGCTTAGTACTATGGCAGTTATGTAAGCAATTTCACATGTAACCAATACTTTCTAATTTAAAAGAAAATCTAGAGGGAAGAGAAATTCGTTCCAGGGGATATTTGTACTTCATAAGAATCAACTATAGGAAGAACAGAGGAGGAGTTTCAATGCAGTATCCCTTTCTTCCTAAAGAACTGTTGATTTCTTTTCAGGCTAGATTATATACAAGCTGAAAATGACACCTTCCTTCTGCCATGTGGCTGCTGAAGAGGCTTTACTGTGCTCTTGCAGCCTGGTGACCTGATGGTAAGGAAAGATTAAAAATCTTTCATGTTCCAGTTATGTGGAAAATGATTTCTCTAAGGAAACACGAACATGTCCTCTGCTGGAGCTGATCTAAATTCATGGTGTCCAGGGTCAACATGGCCCAGGCCACCCAAGAGATCATCTTCACCAGTGCAGTGTCCAGTACTGTATTTTTGACACTACTAAGGACTTGTCCCACTGTAAAGCATGCTCTGCTCAGCTGAGCTACTTTATTACTGTGTCTCCATAGCTAGGTGTTGTGCTCAAATATCATCACTCCTATCCTACTGAAAGTGAGCAAGCTGTTGGCTCAAGGAAAAGCCTTATTTTGCTCTAATCTATATCCTCTGAGCTTCCTACCCAACAACTAAGCAGAGGGTTACAGGTTTTGCACATAGCAGCCACAAGAAATTGGTTGTGCCTTGCTTGGCTTGGGCTGTAAATTAACTTCCTTTGAAAGTTTTATCACACCAGTTTAATCTACTGTACTGCTGCCTATGCTGTGGATCCCCTAGCATTGGATGCTTTTAAGATTCAACTGGACAAAGTGCTAGGTCATGCTTTACCTAGAATGGACCAGATGCTCCTTGACATCTCTTCAAACTGAGATTCTACAATTCTATGAGCTCTTCTCATTTTGAAAGGCTGGTTGTGACTAAAGAGCCCAGTCTCTTCCATGCTCCTTGCCAGTACTGAAGCCTACCAGAGAGGATGTACAGCACTTTGCTTTGTTCGCCCTCTACTGATAACCACAAGCATGCCCATCAGTGCAGGGCAATGAAGAGGTGACCTTTTGGTCCCAGTCTCCTCTAACCACTGGGCAATGCCTCTTTCTGTTCAGCTTTTCCCAGAAGCTGTTACAAAAGCTTCTGTCAGCAGGGTCAGGGCGGTCAGGCTCAGGCTGAAAGAGATTAAGCAGATTCAAGCTCCTGGCTTGCTGCCCTCACGTAGGCTGCAGGCTGTGAGCACCAACCCAAGAAGAGCCTCTGAGCTTCTCTCTGTCAGGATAAACAGATTAGGTCTAGGCTAGTGTCTAGTTCTCATGAGATCAGCCTGACTTAAAAAGGTGTTAATTCCTCTGACACACAACTCATGCAGGATGGGCTGAGACTGGAGGAGTTGCTGGCTATAAGCTGGCCAGATCTGCAGGTCAGCACTGGGAGGAAGGAGATCTGTCAGCTGAGTCCTTGCTAGTGCTGGGGATTAGGTGGGCAGGGCAGCTGGGGCTCTGCAGCCCTACGGGCTCAGCCCACCCAGGGGTGCAGTCCCCAGCACATTCACTGCTGCTGAGCCCATTAGGCAAGGAGGTGTCTGTGTCCAAGGGCCTTGAGATGCTCTTCAGGAAGATTCATATCCTATGGGCTGACAGCATCTAGGCCGGACTGAAGGTGGCAGCTGAGCTTTTACCTGGAGTATGGCTATTATGTTTATTGAATTCCTTGGCTCTAATATTGAATCTTACAGCACTAACTTACAACATGAACAGCAGGAAGAATTTTTTTCCTTTAAAATTTGGCACAAACCTGGAGGATTGGGAGATTCTGCTATTTAAAAGTGGAAGTATATATGTATATATATATAAAAAAAAAATCTCATTATTCCTTTTTCCCATTTGTATCATGAGTCTCTTAAAGGAAGTGATTGAACGCTAATGAAGCAAGGAAAAACTGTAGTTGCCCTCAGTTCCTACCTCTACGCTAGTCTGCATCACTGCTGGCTGCTCTCTTCTGGTCTGATTTCCAGAATCATTAGCTCATGAGCTGGAGTGTGCTGGGGGCGGACAGCTCTGACATCCCTGCTGCTGAAGCCTTTTTCTTCCTTCAGAAGTAAAATAAGGTTCCTGTCTTCTTCCCTCTACGATTAGAGTTTAAAGAGTAACCCAAGAGTAAGACTGGAGGATCAGAAATGAGAGGGTTCCTCTGTCTTTCCAAAATCCTTGCTCCTTTTAATTCCCCAGCAGTTCCCTCTGGTGTCTAACTGAAGATCTTGAGAAGACCTCATGTTCTGCTTCTACACCCTTCCAGAGAAAGGGCAAAAAACCCCAAGGTTACCAAAAACTTCTCATTTGAAAATAAAAGCTTCTCAAAAATATAATCCAGGATGCAGTGTAAATGTTAGAACTGCTAAAGTAAAACCCCTCATCCCCTGCAGAGAGAGGCTGAAGTGTAATGAGCCCTTCCTAATACAAAAAGCAAACACTCTGATCTTAATCCGTTCTTCAGATGAGAAATTTTGCTTCCTTCAAGAGGTGTTGCATTAGGAACAAACAAAGTTTGTGTTTCAGACTCCTGTATTTCTAAACCTTGCCTCTGGAATCTGCTTGTGCAGGCTGAGGGCTGGCTGGTTTACCACGGTTTAGACTCTTGCTGCCCTGAAATGGTTTCTCTGCTGCCCAAATAAAGTGCAACTGCAGCAGAGAGAAGGAAACCCTACAGAGAACCTAATTTCAGTAAGATAAGTTAGGAACTGCTGAGCAATAATTGGCAACCTTTTCCTTTATAGTGTTCTTTGCCACAGCCTCTGAATGCTGATGCTATGGGCACTGCCAAGAAGGAACAAGGACCAGTGGGGAAAGATCAATTGATTTGGGATCATCTTTCATGTTGCAACCTAATTACAGAACTGTGTCTGGTACAGCCAGTGCTGCGCAAGCTGCAAAGAGAAGGACTTTGCTGGTGCTCAGTGGAATGAGGCACCCAGCTGCACTGAGGGCACTGAATGCCTGTGGTGCTTTCAACACAAAGGCTGAGCTTGCAGCCCTGACATGCCTTGGTGGGTTCAAATCCTTTTCAGAGTCATCCTGGGCAAGTCACTTCATTTCTGTGGCCAAGATCCTCAAGGAATTTGGGTTTCTCAACCTATTCATAAATGATTCTTTTTGTCTGGATTCCCTTTTCTTTAGGTAGGAATTTATCAGGGTAAGGTAAGGTCTTCTACAAGATACACAGGACTCTGGCTCCTTGATTTTGAGTGCTGTGCTGTTGTAATATCAGTAACTTTCTTTATCATTACCTTTTCTAAGGAGCTATCTGTTCTAGCAGTGTTGAGTGGAACAGGCATGTATCTGAGGCAGAGGTTTTGCCCTTATCGCAGTGATATTATTATAGTAATGGGTGTAAAAAATAACATTTTGGAGAGACTATAGCCCATCTTTGCATTCTGTTGTATTAGACTTGCTTAAGTACATATGGTCACACTCCCATCTAGTGGCTGCTGCATACAGAGAGTAACTCAAGGTCTGCCTGGCTGGAATAAGAGGGCAAGTTGTCTTTTAGAGAAGATCCAAACTTCCCCTCCAGCCCCGTTTATCCATTATTCATAAGTCGTAGTACTAACAGACTCTTACGACTGCCTTGCAGCCCCCAGCAGAAGCAAGGGCAGTAGAGCAAACCCTGATGATTCTGGGTCTTGTTAGGCTACTGTTAGTAATGTGATGGATGCCTCCACTAAAATCTGTCAAAGCAGACACTTATCTGTTTCTCTGTCCTTATCAAGCCTCCTTTGTTCCTCCATCAGTTTGTGCAGCTGGGATTTTGATCTGAAGAGTCCTTTTTGTAACCTCTGTAATAGAGGTGTTGACCTGCTTAGCTTCAATCTCTCTTCGAATGGACAAGGGATAATCTCTTTAGAACAAGTAGGGCAGTGAAGGGGCAGGGCATGTGCTGAGCTAGGGAAGAACAATCTAAAAAGCCAAGCTTTTTTAACATGCTTCATCATTTGTTGGAAAGTGGACTTCCCCCCTGTGTTTGGATTAAAGTTGATACAATGCAGCACGTCAAATGTTTGTGAACAAAGACCCTGGTTCTGGCTGGAGATGTGGCTTCTCTGCTCCCCAGACAGTTTAAAAGAAGATCTCTTAGTCCTGACCTGATCAGCCCTTGGGCCATTGCCTGCAAAGTGCTGTGGGTACAGTTTACCATGGTAGTAAATACCACAGTGTTGCAGGTGGGCTTTTAGAGGTGTTCAGTGTTGGTCTAAATCACGTATGGACTGGCTTAACCATCATAATTGGAACTCATTGTGCGTTTTAGATCTCAGCTGGAATTTTAACCACTGTCAACATGATAATTTGAGGATTTTAACTTCTATTTCCTCTTATGCAGGTTTATGCCTTGTGAGGGGCTATGTGCGCAGCAGGGGAGGTGTGTAGGTAATGAGCTCTCCCTGTGTTCATTTTCCTGTTGTAAATAAGACTGATATAGGTTGAGCAGCTCTTTCTCACAAATGCAGAATGCTGCTGCTTCAAGGCTGGGCTGAGGGATGAGCTAAGTCAAGAGGAAGGAAGATGTGACATGCTATGAGATGGAGGGAGCTGTAACTTGAGTTTGTCCCTGCTGTCAGAGAGACAGCAGAAGATGAGGGATTGCAGTGACTGCCACTGCTTGCAGGGACCCCAGCAACAACAACTTCACATGCCCTCACCCCTGTTCAAGCAGCAGCAGCCACCACAGCAGTAATCAGTTTTGCACAGGTAAATTAGGTATGGCAGGGCCAAAATGTGAGCAGTTTGTCCTGGCTAGCCATGTGATCAGAAGGGGTATGCCCATCCCACTGATGCAGAGCTCACCCCTATAACACAGAGCTGCATTTTGGAGGGGTTGCTGATGCCCAGCACCTGACATACAAAGGGTATATTCCCAATTAAACTGCGCTGCACTCAGGGCTGCAAACCCAAGTCCCTCAGATGTGTAGCATTCACTCACCGTCTGTCAGGGGGTCCAGGGTGTGGATCATGAGTTGGAAGACGGTGCTGCGCATTTGAGTATTGTGTAGGGAGGCTGAGCTGCTGCCTCGCTGTAAGGCTGATCCAGGCTATGGAAAGGTACAATGCAGCAGTCAATAGCAGTTTCTTCCTCAAAACATCTCCATTATTGGTTTGCTTCTGCCCTGGGGATGCATTTATATGGAGGCTGATGTCCATAACCCAAGGAACAACCTCTACATGCAAGTTCACGTGATGGCTGTCAGTAGTAGCCATTCACAGCAGGAGACATGAGATAACAGCTCAACCTGTCTTTAGAGGAAGGCTCTACAGAAGACTCTGACCCTCTCTCAGTCTTTTGTCACAAGCAATAGGACAAGAGGAAATGGCTTCAAGTTGTGCCATGGAAGGTTTAGATTGGATATGGGAAAAAAATTTGTTCCCAAAAGTGTTGTCAAATGTTGGCACAGGCTGCCCAGGAAGTGGGGGAGTCACCATCCCTGAAGGGATTTAAAAGACGTGTAGATGTGGCACTTGGGGACATGGTTTAGTGGGGGACTTGGCAGTGCCAGCTTAATGGGTGGACTTGATCTTGAAGGTCTTTTCCAGCCTGAACAGTTCCATGATTCTACGAAATGCAATGGGCTCACACACACTCAAAACAATGTTATTATAAATTATAATCAAAGCATGCAATGCTTTTAGTCATAAGTTGTCATTAACTGTAGTAATATATGTATATACTGCTACAAGATAATGCTACAGTCACGTCAGGTGTCCTTGAAATCTATGGTCCTCTGTTCTTACACCAGTCAACACCAGAATCCTAATGAGCTTTTGACTGGACATAAATTAGCAGAGGTATGTTAAGTGCATGGAGGAACAAGAAGCATCCATATGAAGAAGCTGTTATGTTAAATACATCTGCAGCCACTACATCAGGCCTCCCCATGCAATGACTGGCCAGCAGTGAGGAAGAGAAAGAGTCAGCAAGTTAACCAGCAGCAGAGCTCATCAGTGTTAGCTGTGGGAAAAGGACAGACCCTACCAACCTCTGCTCTGGGAGCCCAGGCGGAAAACTGGCCATGAAACCAGGTAAGAATTGCTCTGAATTTCTCTATTCTTGTTTAAAGCACTGAATGAATAGCACTCATTTGACAATAGCTACTCAAATCCACTTGGAAAGCCTGGCTTTCTTAATTTTTATAAAAATTTTAAATAAATTGTGGATATTGTGACAAGCATGGCTGGTTCTTTGCACAAAGCAGGCTTTGGTCCTGACTTCTTGACAGAGAAGTTGACACCTTTATTCACAGCCTAACTTGGGGAACGGTTCAGAATACAAGGACTTCAGATCTCTGCAAAGCTGCTTAGAACCTACCTGCAGCCTCCTCCCATCTGCTGGCTTCTTTGCTTCATCATCTGCAACTGCCCCAGTACTTTTCTGTATGCAAGTAAGAACAAAAGTGATTGAACACCACTACTGCTTCACCTGCTTTTTGAGGATCTAATAACAGTTCTTCAGGCTACTATCTGTGAGGAAGTGGGACAGCTAAGACACATGATAAAAGCTGCAGATTGGGTAACAAGTGATACCATCAGCATCCGAGCAACACACCTCACTTGAGAAAGGGCAAAGAGAATCTCCTCCAACATCTCTCATCTGCAAGAGGCTTGGACATTGCCTCTTACCAGAAGCCTTTTTCCATCAGTTTAACACAGAATTGTCCAGTGTTGTTCCCAGACTAAGAATGTGTTCTGCAAGTGTTTTTTTGAAACTCCTTTACAATAACCCAGTAAACAAAATCCTACATCTTTGACAGTAGGTAGGAAAACATTATCTTTAGTAAATGCAATGGTAGAACTCCCCTTTAGTTCCATTCTCTAATTTCCTAGACTCTCTACTATCTAGATTGCATTTCCCTCATTTTATAACCATAATTATTGACCAGTACCTGTATTCTGAAGTTTTGTTTGAATATGCACTTTGTGAAGGAGGTGCAGTTTCTCTGTGGTTTACGCTAGAACGAATTATTTCCAACTTGCCCTCTGAACAATAAGGACACCAACCTTCCGTATATGCTCTGCTCTTGCTGCCTGCACAGCATTCAGCTTCTTGCTCAGCTCCTGCTTCACCCATTGTTCTAGGTGCACGTTGTATTTCATAGTGAATACATATGTGGCATAGGCAGTTAGTAAAAGGAGGCTTTCCCACCAGTCAATGACACTGTCTAGGAAAAACAGGATGAGCATCATTAAGTCTACAATGTAGAATGAGATATCTCTAAATAAGGGCCACCATGTCAGGTGGAGTATCTCCCTTGAGAAGAGGGCACAGGTGCCAATGACAAAGAGGATATTAAACACTGCTGAACCCACAATGGTACCGATGCCAACGTTGCTGTGTGAGATGAAGACACCTATGAGGGAGGTGAAGAGTTCTGGTGCTGATCCACCTGCTGCCATGAAGGTGGCTCCAGCCACATCTTCAGAGATCTGCAACTTCTCTGTGATCACTCCCAAAGCAGGGACAAAATACTCATCACACACAATGGCCAAGGCCACAAATACATACATCATGCCAAAGATGTGAAGTACAACCCACCCTTGCCTGCGTTCTTCCACACTGAACAGGTCCTGGGGATATTCTCCTTTGGACTCATATGGTGGCTTTTCATCTGGGTAGTTTCCACTGCCATTGCCTTGCTGTGGTGTTGTACCCACTGATGTAGTGATGGGCACAATTGGCTCAGGATCCACATACACACAGTGCCTTATTTTGGGTGCTGCTGTGACATTGCCTGTTACAGCAGTCCTGTTGCTGGTGATGTCCCTAGAGGTCACTTCGACAGGGTCCATCAGTTGGGGTGCTAAGTGTGGAGCTGGAATAGCAGAGGGCCTGAACTGGAGCTGATAGAGGGAAAGGACCAACACTATGGCAAGCAAGAAAATGATTCGATTCTGCTGTAGCCGCCGCCTCCTTGGTAAATGCATTTCCTAAAGGTTCAAAAATCAGAGTTGTGTCCAGAAGCCACTGAAGACTTCTCTCAGTCAGCAGTTTGCAGTTATATCCACCATTGCTGTTTCTAGCTGATCTTAAGCATCAAGAGTGAAACTGTGTGACACAAGATGTGGAATCCTGCAAAAGAAAATCTGGTGTAAAAAAGTAAAGTACTGCAACTTCCCCCCATATGAGTAACATTACTTCACTGACTGCTTTTCTTTTGTCAATAAAAAACAATTGACTTAAATGAGGCAGGTCTAGATTCAGGTTTCAGTCTGGTTTTTTTATGACTGTAGGCCATGCTGATTTATAATCAAAGGTTTGGCTTAATAGAGAGGAGGTGATCGAGTCCAACCTGAGCTGAATCCTGATTCCACCTCATGCCTACATCCAGGAGCTGTTTTGTGGTTTTACTTCAGTTGTTATTCTGTAATGTTAACAATTGGATCAATGTTCTGCAGGTGGAGAGGCTTCTGTCAAGGAACCTGCTTTAAAAGGCTAGTAAAGATGATGCTCTGAAGACAAGATTATGCTGTTAAAACCTCCCACCTAACAGACCAGCTATTCACCTAAGTAATCTCAAGAGAAGGATGAAAACTGCTTGATATTCCCAGCTATGCTGCTCCATGGCTCTCCAGCTTTGCACTCCCACAGAATACTAGACAAGCAGTGGTGAGCTATTTTCTTTTAGTTTGAGAAGAGCATGAGCAAGATTTGGTTCTAGTAAAACTGAGGATGCAGAGCATCCATTTGTTTCTATGACTACATCGTTTCAAGCCTTTCTGTAGAAACCAGAGCTGGCAGAGTGGAAGTGTAATCATACCTTTTATTAGGGCATAATTAGCATATCTTGCATAATTATTTGAATAGCATTTAGAAAGGGAAAGAAATTGTAAATGCCAGAGTGACAGAGCCTGCAGCTGTGGCAGTATGGAGACAGTGATTTGGGGCTGGAGAGAATATACCCTTTAGCACTGTTTCAATATTATACCTTAGAACAGGTATAATAGTTTTGTGGATTATTTTTTCCCCTGAGTGCGAATGTTACATTATTCTTCCAGTGGATGTGAATCTCAGTCTTGTAAGCCATTCTCAGATCAGCTCTTCATGCAAGTTAGCACACACTTACCTTCTTGCATAACACCAAGTGAAGTAATCAGCCTAAATTTCTTGCAAGACAGGCATTATTATCTTCTCTTACATAGCTGGGAGGATCACTAAGGCAACAGTAATAGAGGGTCATGTGAGTACCTAGATAAATAGATGATCTAAGCTTTGCTTTTCATACGTAAAAAGAACATAAAGATGCATATGGCAGAACTGCATAATGTGTATAACAAATTGCATGGTATTAGAAAATTACCCTTCCTAACAAAGATGAGAGTAAAAAGAATTACAGAAAAAGAAGATGCATGCACAAACTCCTATTTAAACACTGGTTCTGCTTCTTTCCAAAATTATCTGCTTAAAAGTCCTTTTGCAAGCAGAATCTCATCCAAAGCTGAGATCAATTATAAGAGCTCTCCAGCCTTTCACAATATCTCTAGTCTTGTAAGTTTAGCGGTTCTGTTAGAGGTCAGCTCCTAACCAGCTCCTTACTCACTGGTTGGACTCTCTCAATCACAAAAGATCTGGAGCAATCAAATGAACCTCCAGAGCTTACCTGCCGAAGATGCTGTTCAAGAGGAACAGGCGTACCAAGGGTTGAGTGTAGTGCTGGAAGTTTCTTTGACACGTAACAGCCAGGTGGGAGATGCTACTGAAGAGAGAGGCAGATGAAAATGATCCCATTTTCAAGAAGCCTCTGCTGATGGAGTCCTAATACAAAAGAGGGTCAGGTGTGAAGGACATCTTACTGGAGGAACAGCCAATCCAGTTTAATACCTGCAGTCCCTAAGGAGATTAAATAGTATTGTATAGATTTGGGTCTATCTCTGAAGCCCACATCTTTGTCTACAGGTTATTCTCAATATGAAGACAGGGGATTATCTCCACTCCAAGCCACCAGATGAAAGCACCAACTGTGAGACACGTACCTTTCTCATGGATGCTAGGGAAGACAGCAGCAGGGGTAAATCACACCGCTCCTCTGCATGGAGCAGTGGTCCCTTAAACAAGACAACTTGCACGTGGCTTCATCTTCAGCCATGTCTATTTTGCAATGCCAGAGGGGGGGGGGGGGGGCGGAACAACATTTTTCCCCTG
>NDXB01009121.1:250365-288408 GCA_002631895.1 Agapornis roseicollis
TTTTTTTTTGGGGGGGGGGGGGGGGGCTAAAACTCATTGTCTCCTGGAAAAACCCCTTAGCTCCTACACCATGACCATGGAGGCAGCGGCACAGTGCAGCAGCCTGTGCACAGGCAGTGCTTGCTGGCAGAGCAACCTGAGGATGGTGTCAGCAACCTTTTTGTACTGAGTAGAACTGATATGGTGTAGTTCTGCACAGGAGGAAATAACATTCCTGGCCAAAGACCTAATGGCTGTAAAAATCCAATCAGCAGATTTATCACAAGGGCGGTTAGAAAATGATGATTTGATAATTTTAAACCAATTGAAGAAGAGTTTTACCATGGAGTTTACTGAACCCCCATCACTATTCCCACACTTACAGCAGAGGGAGGAGGCCCATAGGCCAATGAGGGATGCCTTCATAAACTCTGTGCACAGCAGCTTTTATCGTGGTGGTACTCTTCCACCAATACTGGCATGTAACTGTTTTCCTTTCCCTACTCAGTGCATTATTACAGACTTTTCCTGCTTTTCCTGACCGGTTTTCCCATGCCCGCCCCCCTCTCCCCCCCCTCGAGGCCTTGTGTGGAGGCGCTGGCACGGCGCGGCCCGGCCCTTCTCGCATCGGCCGCGGCGTTCCGGGGGGGACGCTTTCCGTGACGGACCGATAGCGGCGCGGCGGGAGCGGGCTGAGCCGCACCATTTCCCTTCCACCGCCCGCTTCGCTGCCCGATCGCCCCTCGGGACACTCCGGCCTGTCCCCGGGAGAGGCTGAGCGGCAGAAGGGAGGAAGGGCTGGCTCCGTGCTGGGCGCTCCCCTCGGCCCCGAGGTGCCACTGCTGCTCACGTTCCCCCACCGAGGCTCAAACGGCCGCGCTCGCCGCTTGCAGGCCTGTACAGCCGGTTGGTTATGCTGCGAGTGGTTCAGGAGCGGATCTATTGACTTAACCTGGGCTAAATCCCACCTTTTGGTGGGCAAAAGGGTAATTGTTGCTTCCCTCACTTCACCGAGTGAGAGCGTGAGATACATCCCTCCACAACTGCAGCTTCGGTTGTCATGTGTGGCCTTTCCTTCCTCCTCCGTGCAGGGGCTCAGAGGTGTCCGTGTGGTAGCAGGGAGGAGCAGCTCATCATGCCGACCGTGGTGGTGATGGACGTGTCGCTGTCCATGACACGGCCGGTGTCGGTGGAGGGCTCTGAGGAGTACCAGCGGAAGCACCTGGCTGTCCATGGCCTCACCATGCTGTTCGAGCACATGGCGACCAACTACAAGCTGGAGTTCACGGCCCTGGTGGTGTTTTCGTCCCTCTGGGAGCTGATGGTGCCCTTCACGAGAGATTACAACACGCTCCAGGTAGGGTGCCCGAAACACACAAGCAGAAAGCTGTCAACGTGAGAACAAAACAAAGCTCCATGCATGTTTCCAGATCATGGTGAAATTGAGTGATTTTATGTTATCCTGTGCACAGCTTCTTGAATTAAGTGGCTTACCCTTATTTTAAGACTAGGTGAAATAAATGCATTTGAAATATTTTGCTACTTTACTAATTTATCTACTTTTCAGGTCACCACTGGAGTGTGGCCAATTAAGTTAAAAGTGAGGATAGAGGAAAAGATTCCCTGATGAAGTTCTTACAATGGTTCTGTGACATTCATGTTTTTATGTGTAGATGTTGATTCAGTCTTGATAACTGATGCAGGAGACAGGACCATTTAGAAAGGTTTTGAGTCAAGTGATTTGGTAGAGAGACGGTGCTTTTAACAGTATGTAGCAGTTGAAGCACAGTGAGAACAAGTGATTTTAGGCCTCACAGATGGGATGGGAAGTTGGGAGAAAAGGGGAAGGAAAAAGTCCAAGAGGGAAATTTCACATGAATTCACTAAGGCTCTACAAGTAAAAATTATACATATGTTTCTGATTATTGTGTATAATACCAGGATGAAATGACATGGTGTTGTCCCAAGGCACCATGTTTTGGGTTTGTCTTTTCTGGAACATACAGACTTGAAAAGATATTCTCTGCTAAGTTTGCATTTTTCAGATGAAGGCAGTGCATTCTCTTTGTTTCCATAAGAGCTCATTTGAGGGATTTCTCAAAGCCAGGAATCCAGCCAGGCTCCTCCAACATGTTAGTTTTACATCTGTACCCTTCTTGTGATGCTGTGTTATGTATGAATTCCTCATTTTAAGGAGAAAAGCTGCTTTATGGTTATAGGAACAGGATGCAGATGTGAGTTTTGGATTCTGTTACTCTTTCTGCCAAAGATTTTTTGTGAGACAGGCTCCTTCTGCTCTACTTCCTGAATAAAGTTACAGTTGTTCTGATACCTGGGAGGATTTTCTAAGCAGAATGTTTCGTGTTGGGCATCGCTTCAGATTGTGAGTTTACTGTCTCTTTGAGACATGCAAAGGATTTTTTTCTCTTAAAGAGCTGGTTTTGTAATATTAATTCCTTCAAAGTCAGCTGTTGTTGTTTTGTGTTATCATTTCTTATTTCTTCTATCTTCTTTTTTTTCCAGTCTAATTTTGCAGGTCACACACAAGAGCTTTGCATTGTGTAACAATGCAGTTGTGTTATAATGCAAAGCAAACATACAGACTTGCCTAATTAATACAGACTTTTCTAATTAATAACTTACCTAAGTATGTTTCCTGGACCCTTCACCCAGCAATGACAGTGGTGTTTGTCTTTCCAGGAAGCCCTGAGTAACATGGATGATTATGACAAAACCTGTTTAGAGTCAGCGCTGCTGGGGGTTTGCAATATTGTCCAACAGGAATGGGGTGCAGCAATTCCTTGCCAGGTACCACTGATTTTGCTGTTCTTAGGATCAAGCTTGTACTTGGTACTCCCTGTAAATTACAGATAGAAATGTAAATGTAATACGAAAACTTCAGATACTCTCAGGCAGCTGGTGCTACAGGAAGACAGAGAATTGGGAATTTGGATGTATCTGAACTATGAACAGAAGTGTGTCTTTATTAAAATACTCAGCAGCAAAAGACTAGGCTGGCCAGTGTGTTGTTGTACTGGAGTGGGTTATAAAATCTGGCCCCAGAGTGACATTTTGCAGACTTGGCATTTGATCTGGGTTTAATCTTCCATCCCAGGAGCCTCACTCAGTTTGGAAAGGGTATAGTCACACATACAGTAACCTTTTCTGCTTCAGTAGCGCACGGTTTCCAGAGCTTGTAACAGTTCCAGATCTCAAGCAACAGCATGAGACTGCTGCTGAGTGTGTTTTGAACTGTTTCCTTTCCCAAATGAGTCATTTGACGTGCATCTGCTCACACACTCCATTCACCCTTTGCAGCTCTCAGCCTTCTACATTTGCTTATGGCAGTGTCTGCTTTCAGCCCTCTGTTTGCTGAGACACTGAAGAGCCTGTTAGTCTTTCAGTTAGGATTTCAGGTCAGTAATTTTGGAGCTTAGTGAACTAGGAAGATGTCTCAAGCAATATTCCTTAAGGAGAAAAAGGATAGAGGTTTATTGCTAGGCAGTGCTTCATAATCTAACAAGGATAAAAGGCACCTTGGAAAAGCAGACATTCAAAGCAAAGAACTAGAAAGATGTAACAACCAAGCATAGATTAGACCTCAACCATTTGGTCTCTCATCTGTGTCATGGCTCGTTTTACTTGAACTTCAGGTGATGGGGTGAGGAAGGGTGATGGGGAATGTACTGTGCAGTCTTGCTGGTGAGCAGCAGTTCAGATGGAAACTGAAAAAAAAAAAACTGCAAAAGAGATGGAGGATGAAGAGAGAATACAAATCTGGATGTACAGATTCACATTGAGTTTCAATTGGATTTGATTTTTCCTTACCTCTCAGCCAAAAATAATGCCTGCTGTTGCTGTGCAGTGCTGCAAGAGCAGTTATATGACTGCTCTGTAGGGTCTCTGCTGAGTGTAAATAGTTCCATTGGTCAGTGTAACCTATTAGTGCAGGTTTCCAGAAGGAGTGACTCTGGACAACCGAATGGAAAATGCACATTTTAGCTTTGATAGTTTTGTTGCAGAATGTGAGCATCTTGCAGCTGAATGTCTGCAAAGAATCAGGGTAGTTAATACAACTTTTTGTATGGCTTCTGTGGCTTGCAGTGGAAGTTGAGTTGCGTTCCAGATTCTGCAGAAGAAATGGGTTTTATCTTCTAGCTAACTGCTGAATTACAACAAAGCATATATTTACCATGCACATAGTTTAAATTGTAATGGTTAAATTTTCCATTTCTCATTTGTTTACCTGCTTGTGGAAACTCTTGCAATTCTTTCCCCATCTCTGTGGAGGAAATCCCACATGAGTAGGGACTTTCTGTATAGAGCTGCATGCTACTAGGAAGGCTGCTGGAATTTGTTGGTGTGTAGTTGCCCTCTGCAGATGGCAATGTGTCTTTGCTTGGAATTGCTAACCCATCTTCTTTCATTCAAGGTTGTTCTTGTCACTGATGGCTGCCTGGGCATCGGCAGAGGCTCCCTGAGGCACTCACTAGCTACTCACAACCAGCGGAGTGAAAATAACCGCTTCCCACTGCCCTTCCCCTTCCCATCCAAGTTGTATGTCATGTGCATGGCAAATCTCGAAGAGGTGATGTCTTTAACACGTACCTTCTTCTTTGTTGCACTGGATAATTATTGGTCTTCTCTGAACTAATGATCAGGTCAGCACAAAACATACTTTGATGTTCTTGTGCTTGGTTTTAAAGTTTAGTTGATATTCCAGTGCTCAAGTGTTGGTTATTTGGTGACATGTAATGGTAGTACCTTTTTTGAAGTTTATTATTGTGCTGTTATTATCTAGTGCATTTCCATTATTATAATGATCTTTATAAATCATGCCAGTTTCTCCCTGGGGAATATAATGCAATTTGTATTTGTTTATATTATTACCTTTACTGCATTAATGACATTGAATTCTTTTGGGGGCTTTTCTTAATCTACAGTTAAATTCTTGAATAAATTACTTCTATTACAAAGATGCTCAGCACTTAAACCAACAATGGCTTTATGTAGAAATGTGAGTGAGCAGAATTCTGTAGTTTCCAAGCCAGTGTTCAAACCAGCTCCCCTGAGTTTTGAAAGAAAGGTGACTGTTTGCTTTCTCTTCAGCTACCTTTGAATACCAGCTTTAAAACTCTTCACAGTAGTTAGAATTCTGGTGAATAAAAGATGTTTAAAAAGAAGACTAAAGTTCCTTACGTTAGGTTTTAGCAATAGTATTGCTTTTGACTTGGCCCCTATATTTTTCTGTCCCTCTCAGAAGGTTTTCCTGCTTGTGTGTGCAATAGATATCTCAGCTTCAAGGTCTCTCTCAAGGGTGATCCTCTTGATTAAGCTGGATTGAAGCACTGTTTACACATCAGAATAACTGGAAAAATGATTAAAATCTTTATCAGTGACACGTTTAAGTGTTTTCACAATTCTGTAAGAACTTCTCAACAAGAATTTATCTGCCTTCCCTCCTAAAAACTGTATTATCCCAGAGGAGCTGGAAACTCATCGTTACCAATAAAATCTTGTACTAGTTAAGGCATTCCTATGTTCTTGAAGACTGAGAGCTTCTGGCATTTGTGGTTGCTTAACCTGCTTTCAAAGCAGAACATAACGTGCTAAAGCAATGTATTAGGAGTTGGACTCTATGATCCTTATGGGTCTCTTCCAACCCAAGATATTTGATGGTGATTTGTTACTAGGTCAAACACTGCGTCTGGTCTCGTATAAATGCAACATAAGGAGCACATTTCCTGTGAAGAGACCAAGAATACTGGTTTACTCATAAGGGAGTGAGATAACAAAAAGTCCTCAGAGCATCCAGTCAGATGCTTTTCTGCTGTGTTGTGGGCATTTTCTCACAGTATTCTGGTTCATATAATGAGAGCAAAAAGAAAACTCAGCACAAAACGTTTCACTTTGGTTTTTTACAGCTTCAAAGCACAGATTCCTTGGACTGCCTGGAGCGGCTCATAGACTTGAACAATGGGGAAGGGCAGATTTTCACCATTGATGGACCTCTTTGCCTGAAGAACGTGCAGTCGATGTTTGGGTTAGTAGTCTTGTAGATAATACACCTTGGTGAAGTTTTCCAGTTAGTATCTGTAATGGAAAACAAATATAATAAGAAATATGATGATATGAAGTATTTTAATTAACCTTTTATTTATGATCTTCTTAACTGTGTTTTCATCTTGACCTTCCCTGGTTGAGGTCAATATTCATTATTTAATCCTTATGTAACCAAATGAATGGCATCTGTTTATGGTTGGTAGATAGGAAGTACTAATTTTCACAGTTGCTGTTAGCTTGCCATCAGTGTGATAATATACTGCTTTGTTTTGTAACTTAGCAGTGCAAGAACTAGTGATTTAACTGTAGTTGAAAGAAGAAAGTTTTGTGATATAGTATGCTTTAGACAAGCTGTTTTCATTTGATATGTCTTACTTTAATAACAACTGATCATGTTTTAGAAAGCTAATAGACGTGGCTTATACACCATTCCATGCTGTTCTCAAGTGTGGTCACCTAACATCTGATGTGCAAGTATTTCCCAGACCAGAACCTTTCATTATAGATGAGGAAATAGACCCCATTCCTAAAGCCATTAATACAGGTAATAAATCTTTGATTGCCTTTTTACTTAAATCCATTAAATTTCTACTTTTCCTATGTAGTTACTATTTCATTCACTTCAAGGATCAATTGCTGACTATGTAATTTTTTGGTATATGTGGCACCAGGGGACAAGAACGTCATCCTATTTGAGCCACCTGTACCTGGTAAAAGGGCACACGTAAAGGTTGAGATTTAGGAAGTCTCTGTCTATAGGTTGTCCCTCATCCTGGCACTTCCTACCAATACTAAGATCTAAAAGAACACAACTGTGAAGAGAAACTTTCTCAGCCCTCTAGTGGACACTGCAGATAGCCCATCCCTGTGACTTGCAGATGGTGAGGTGCACTTCTGTAAGAGAGTACACTGAACTTCACTGCTTTTGCCTGTGTTTGAACTGAAGCATCAGAATTGCCCACAGCTCCTCAGCAGTGCACATGGCCACAGGCATTTTGTTGTTCTTTCCAGTTAGGCACTGTGGCTTTGAAAGTTTGGCACTCTCCTTCACAGCCTAATGTGGCTAAATCAGGAAGGGATGTGATGGGAGTTCCTGCTGGCTTAGAGCTATCTGGGACTTGCAAAGAGGGCAGCTTGGTTAGATTGTATACCCAGGTGTCCTTTTGGATAATTTCTTTTCTGTGAGTTTCTAGCTCTTCTGGCAGTTTAATTTCCTGCATCTGTCCTGTGGACTTCCTTTTTTCCTGTGTTCATCAACAAAACGTGCACAGCTTGCATGTGAATAAGGACACAATAGTGGTAAAAATTCTGCAAGGAAGGGAACTGCAACCCAGAACTCCCTGCCACCAGCATTGCCTTGATTTGTTTGGGGCTTTTAAATCTGCAAGAGGGGAAAAAAACCATTTCTCATTGGGGGGGGGGGGTGATCACTTCTTATTTGTAGCTGCATAGTGTTTAAATAGGAATGAGTGTGTCTGTACCAAAGTAGCAAAAGCAAAGAAAAATAGCCACAGTGTGCTTTGATGAGGGAGGTTTTATGTTACATTCAGCCCTACAGTGCCTCTTATCATTCCAAAGATAGGAATTTGCATAAAGGAAATTTTGCTCAGTATGCATGAAAATGCAGCCTATGATGTGCTCAGCCCCTGAATTCCTCCATGGCTTTAATCAGGTGCTCGTTATTCAGCTATGAGGAAAAAGCAATTGAATTGCCTTTGAGCCAGGTCCTTCACTTGGGCTGTCAAGGAGAAGCCTGTGCTCCCTAGTTCCAGCTGCAAAACAGGCTGCGTTTGATTTAGTCCTTTGTTTTCTCTTATTTTGCATGCAGAAAATGGCAGTGGATTGTCTGTAGTTTAAAAACCAATGTGCACAGTTCTGTATTTGCCTTGCAGCACAGCTCATGGACAGCAGTATGAGTGTGATGAAAGTTATATTCTCATCTTAAAGCATCATGGTATTATCTATGAATGTTTGTTAGACACCCTAGTCAAGGTCAGGGCTCTGTTGTGCTGCCTCTTGTCACTGCTTCAGAAAACTTAGTGGTGGAAGAAGTGGTAATGTTAAATTGATTCTGAACACAGCCTTTTCCAAATCTGACTTCAAACTGTTGTCTCCCCACAGATCTAGAAATCGTTGGGTTTGTAGATATAGCTGACATATCTAGCCCTCCTGTCTTGTCCAGACACTTGGTTCTGCCCATTGCACTTAACAGAGGTGAGCAAGTTCTGTTTCTTTTACCAAAACCTGCTCTAAGCTTCCCTTGTAGTGTCTGTGGTGATTTAGACTGGAAGCACAGGTCCTTTACTTTATTAAAATGGGGGATGCCTCTAAAGACATGTTTGTGTGGTTACATTAAAATGAAAACCTTGAACTCTCTGGAAATACTGTGTTCTTTAGAAATTTAATAGAGGGAACAATATCCTTATGGCATCATTATTAATAGAACATGTTACACTTTAAAGCTAAATATAATCATAGGCCATAAAATCTGTGGTGCAAGATGAATATTTAACACCTCAGAATGATGTGTTGTTGTGAAAAATCTGATCTTAATCACAACCAGATTGCTCACTTGTTCTTAAGCATTAATTGCTGCTCACTGGGGCCAAGGATATTGTATCTACACAAGTGACTGGTGTAGGCTTTGAGGATGGTTAAGCAGCATGTTACCGACTTGCAGCTACTTGAGTGCAGCAGCCTGTGGTAAAAATGATTTCCCCCTTTGTCATGGCCTTGGAGTAGAGCAAAGAGAAAGTGAGATTTCTCTTGCTAAAGAAGAATGCAAGCTCCAAATATGCTTTCATCTCCGTATAGGCCTTTCTCCTTTGAAGTTATCAACAGTTAAATCACAGCTGTATTCCAGCTGCTAAAACAAAGTCAGTTTCTCATAGTGGCCGAAAACTGCATAGGAGAGGCAAACTTGAAATTCAGGATGCTTTTGGTTCAGAGGCAGATGTATATTTGTTGCCAAACCCTTTGTGCTCTTTCATTTCACTTCTAATTTCTTCAAAGCCAAGGTTTTAGTTGCAGGTTTTTGGTAACTCTGTTTTGTGAGTAGGATGCAGTGCAATATTGATACAACGTTATCATGCTGCTTTGCCCAAACAGCCCATTTAGCAGCTGGTTGTTCTACAGAAGAATTAATTAACTCCTGCATGGCAGAAAATACAGAGTGGTGTCATGGAAATGGAACTCATGTGTTTGAATTTGTTCTCATGTCATCCCTTTGCTTGCTTTTATTCGTCCTCAGAAGGTGATGAGGTGGGACCTGGGATCACTGATGACACCGAAGATGAGAATTCAGCTAATCAGATTGCTGGGAAAATCCCCAACTTCTGTGTTTTATTACACGGCAGCCTGAAAGTGGAAGGCATGGTGGCTGTCGTCCAGTTGGGGTATGGTCCTTGATGTCTGCCTGAAAAATCTCTTACTTTGCTCATTGGTGCTTTAGTTGTAAATTATTTATATGCATTCTGTAGAGCTCAGCACTGGTAGACAAAGCTGTGTGGTTTTAATTGTGGATATGTTTCTGCCAGTAGAAATTGCAAATAATGAGCCTTCACACAGTGGGAGGACAGCAGATTTTAGGCAAAGCATTCAGCCTTTGGGATTTGCTCTCTTCAATAGGCCAGAGTGGTATGGAATGCTCTATTCACAAGCTGATAGTAAGAAGAAATCAAACCTCATGATGTCGCTCTTTGAACCTGGTCCTGAGCCCCTTCCATGGCTGGGGAAGATGGCACAGCTTGGACCCATTTCAGGTACTGGTCATGCTCATTTGAATAACTCTTACACATTCAGTGTTGTGATAAGGATCTTGCCAAATCTTAGTTGTTAAATCCATTGATTTTCTTTTTTCTCCCAGATGCAAAAGAAAATCCTTATGGAGAGGATGACAATAAGAGCCCTTTCCCTTTGCAACCCAAGAACAAGCGCAGCTACGCACAGAATGTTACTGTGTGGATTAAACCAAGTGGCCTCCAGGTAATGAGATGAGTTTTGGGCTTGATGCTTTGCTTTCAGCAGCAGCAGCTATCTTATCAGCAAAATGGAGTCTGTGTGTCTTGTGTGTTTAATGCAATTGCTTTATTGCTTTTCTTTGATTTTAGTAAACCCTGCCTCTTTAAAAATGTCATGACTAAAATGCAATCAGAAAGCATAACTTGTTCAATGAAACTGTGTCTCTAGTGTAGCATCTGGCTTAGTTTATTGGATTTAGTATAATGACCATTTGTTGGAGCCTTTGTGTGCTGCAGTCTTGTCAGGGTCATTTATCAGAAAATAGTGGAAGGTTTCTTCTGCAGCTTCCCCAGCAGTTGCCAAGTGCTTTATGTATTTGTTTGTCTTTCATGCAGACAGATGTACAGAAGATCCTGAGAAATGCAAGGAAACTCCCAGAAAAAACTCAGACCTTCTATAAAGTGAGTAACTTTTCAGGCTGCCCACCTTTGATCCAGAATGGCAGTGGTGTATTTGACAGAGGAATACATACTGTATGTTCTATGGAGGCTTGTAGGGCTCTGCAAAAACATACACGGTAAAGGAGACATCCTGGGTCTATTTTACAGACTAGTTAGGGTGAGACAAGGGAGTCTGGTTTCCTGCCACCATGTTCTCTGCCAGGGTGGCATAGACATGTCATGTTTACATGATCCCTGCTACTTCCATGGTGTACTTTGCAGAATTTATGCTGTTGTCCAGGCAGAAATAAACTGGGATCAGACAGGAATAGGAACACAATTCTGAGTCTGAAAATGTCTCCTGTATTTTTTCTACAACTGAAGTGGAGAAAAGACAGAATTCCAGGCACATTTGGCCACATTATAATAACCCATGATTTATGCTGTAGCTGGAGATAATTGTTGTTCCTCCTGTAAGCTTAGTGCTGAAGCAGTTTGATGTTGTAGCCCCAGAGACTTGAAGTGTGAATAAGCACTGGTCAGTTTATAGTGAGGAAAAATCAATATAGATACATCTTGCTGGACACTGATTGAAGGCAGCAGTCAGTGAAGCCTGAGCTGGAGGCCACCTGTGCTGGAACACAGCCAAAACAGGCAGGTCAACAACACAAAAGGGAGAAGTGGAAATTTATAGGAAGGGATCAAGCGCAAACCAACTCTTCAGTTGTGCCACTATCATCTTCAGCCCTGGAGGACTTCTATGTCATGAGCAGCTGAGCAGTTTCCAGCAGCTGAATTGATAAAGTTTGCCTTTAAAATAAGAAGCAAGAAACCACTTTTTGTGGAGAAGCTCATAGTGGCTGTAAAAGGCATTTTCCTTCTTTGCAGGAACTGAATCGCTTACGAAAGGCAGCTCTGGCCTTTGGCTTTTTGGACCTCCTGAAAGGTGTGGCAGACATGCTGGAGCGGGAGTGCACTCTGCTTCCTGACACAGCTCACCCTGATGCAGCCTTTCAGCTCACCCATGCTGCTCAGCAGCTCAAAGTGGCAAGTACTGGAGCGTCGGAATATGCTGCCTATGATCATAACATTGCTCCACTCCAGACAGACTTTTCCAGCAGCACCACTGAAAGAATGTAAAGTCTGCATTTTGGGAACTTCTGTAGCTTAAGACTCAAGTGGTTCAACTCTTCTTGCCCTGCTTACTTTCTAGGGCCTGTTTAATTACATTTGGAGAGCTTCCTATCAAAATGGGATCCCTGACCTGCATCAGTACTCTCTAAAGCAATATAGCTAGTTTGGGGAGGCCTTGAGTCAGACCTGGAAACAGTGGAAAGCATCCTGAGGTCAATTACAGTGTTGGATGATGGGTGGAAGTTACTCATTACATGAGAGGAGAGAAAATGCCATCAGTCAGCAGACTGCTCATGGCTTCTGGCCTCCCCAAAATGCTGTTACTACATAACTGAAATCACTGGTAGAAGTATCCTCAAAGGCAGCTACTCTTCTTCATACAGTGACTTGATTAGTCCAAAGAAAATGTGTGAGAATCACTGTGCAAGATCAAATGCAGCTAATTATAGGGTGGTGTCTCTGATTTTATGCCCTACTTGGAAGTCAGTCTGTACTGCCCTAATGAGTTATCATCACTTGCATGGCAATGCTTATGCTTGTGAAAGTAACCAAAATCTTGTGAGACATGTTTTTTATTTGTGTAATATTAATAAAGAACAGTTCTTCATTAAAACACAATTTGGATTATGTTCCATTTTCATAGCATCCAGGCTCTGTGGCCTAAAATATTGGTCTGTTTATCACAAGAGTTGTACAACTTCTCCATTCAGGGAAAGAACAAACAACTGAACCAAAGCAACATTTGGTTGTAAATCTTTATTAATATAAACACATTCTTTCTGAAGGGCTAAAATTCAGTAGTGTGAGATCCATGACAGCTTGCACTAGGTACCACAATTTCACTGAGAAATACAGCGCATGAATACATACAGAATTCATAACAGAAGTTTAAATGTCCAGTGGAGAAATTAAAGGAAGTGATCCTTGCTGTTCTATTACTCAAGTAATTCAATCCTTTGACATACTTCAAACACAGGTACAGTGTGTGCTAAGTAATAAGTGTGTAAGTAATGCTTAACTTTCCTGAGTAAAGTAAGCTGCGCTCTCCTGGGAGTGAGTCTGAAGTATCCCTGAAGTGAAATGTAGTGTGGAGCTTGTACCACTTCTTTGTTAAAATCTTTTCATAACCCTATTTCCTTTCCTTTACAGTAACAATCACTGGGTCTCTATCACAGATAGCAAGCTGTTTGTTTCCTTTAATATAGAAAATAATTTTCTGGAGGATTCAGACTATTTTACAGTAGAAGATGAACAGTAACGTGGCACTAAGATAATCTCAACTTCAGCGCCTGTTCTGGATTGCTGGCATTGCTTTGCATTGCCCTGGGGCAGTGGCAGTTGTGAAGCAACTTGCTGATTACTGCAACATGCCTTAGACAAAACTTCCTATACACATCCTAAACTGGATTAAGGAGACCAGAGGGATCTGGAATAACTACAGCAGGCAAGGTGTGAGGAAGGACATGCTGAAATGAAATCACCTGAAACACAGGTTTCCAGGTGAGTAGATAATCTGGAATGTGGGGGGAGCTTCTCTGATGTCTGAAGCAAACATAGAGGAAATAGTCCCTTCAAACCCTGTGTGGGATCTCCCTTACTAAGATTTAATATATGCTATCTACATAATATATGGCTTATTTGACTCCATCCCAGCAGGGGCCATCCAGCAAAGTATATACACCAACTTCTCTGCTGCACCCCTAAGTTTAAGTAGAAAAGCAATCCTTACTGTCTTTCTGAAGGCTATAAATGCGGGAGCAACAGCCCTGCCAGGAATGATCAAGTGAGGCTTTGCACAGGTGGAATGGATTTTTGTTGGGGTTTACATACTAGGGGGAAGCTGGTACCTATGTTTCCTTATTTTTCTTATGTTTCAGTGCTTGTATTATCAACCAGGAATGCATTTCTGACCATGTCACAGAGTGGCAGGTTCCTTTCCCTAATGACTGGAGAGTTGTGTTGCTACAGGAATACATGTGTTGCTTGGGTCCTCACAGCACTCCTAAGGTAGAAACTAAGATGGTTGCATATAAATCTGTGTTAGCTACTTCCAGTTTAAGCTCTGCAGCAAACTGATGCTGCAGAAGAAAAGGGGGGAGGGTAGGTGCTGAGCAAGTTTACCCCAGCAGTTAACACCCAAACACTTCACAGTGGTCTCAGACGTGCTCCTCCTGCCATCATGATATGCACCCTGGGAACAGCATAGGCCAAGCTAATAGTCTGTCCTGACATCAGAAGCCCTATCTGCATGCAGTATTGAAAGAGCAAATATCCAATTTCACACTACTTCTATTTAGTGCTGCTCCACTGTTTATAAGCATATTATATGCAGATAATAAGATTTGTAATATGGTAGTTGACAGGATACAAGTTTAAAGGTTGCTGTTCAGTGGTAAATGCCATGCATACAGTGACTGGAAAGAACAAAATACAGTATATGGAATGCTACCTGAAATCATGAGATCTAGTGTGATCATTGAATTTTACAAAATTCTTTACATTACAGAGGGTAAAACCATACGAATTAGAGGCTTATCTTGAGATAAGTTAGGTAAGAAAGCATTGCAGTCCTCTTTCACTTCATCTTTCTCTTCTTTGGTCTAAGGTGCTGTTTCCTTTGCTTGTAGAGATGACGGGAGTTTACAAATATCCCTGAAAGAGAATGAAGCATTTAGGTAGGAGACATCATCACATCTTTTTAATGCTTAATGCCTGTGAAAGGGAGAAATCTAGGGGAAATTCCATTTAAAATTAGCTATGTTAAAATTGTTGTGAGTACCCAAACATACTGGGTGTGCATATTACAAAGTATGTTAAAAATGTAACACCAGAAACCAAACATGCATAAAGCACCATTCTTCCTTATGAAGATAATTACTACTATTTAAAGAGCCTTCTAGATTGTTCCATGGAAAAACATGACTTCATGTTGCATTAGTGCATTATAATGCATTAGTGATTATAATTAGTGATTAGTTGCATTAGTGATGATAATGCAGTTTCTTTAAGCATTGCTTTATCTTGAAATTATGTTTAGATTTCCACAGAATCATCCCAAAGCTCAAATACAGTGTGAAAGGTGAAACTATGTATACTGAAGTTATAAATACATATAAACATTAGTCTTTTAACCCAAGTGATCAGTAGATAACACTGCTAACTGTCACCAAGGTCTCCTTCTTGGGGGGCTAACCAGTGCTAACTGTAGGTGTGTTCCCCTCCATCTATGACAAACTTACATAAGCAAGCAACAAAGATAATACTTAACCTGAAGCAAATTTGGGTTATCATAATCCCCAAGAGGCAGGAATTTCATTTTCTTTGATAAATACACTTATTCAGAGGAATTTGGCCTTTTAATTTCAGCAGTGAGAAATACAATTGGATCTCTTACCTAAAAACAGGACTATAAGATATATTTGAAGCAAAAATGAAAACTGGATTGTGACATTGAGTGGATTTGGCAATCCCAAGCTGAATTTCCCTGTTTCACTGAAGACTGGGATGGACTGAACGATGCAGACAGCTGAAAGCAGAAGGTCACCATCATTACCGAACACAGATAAAATACACACTTTCAGGATATTCCCCAGCTCTCATTGATTATACCAATTTTAAAGCTGGTTTTTAAAGCATGCAGTAGAATGGAAAGCAGCAAGTGAGGCAGTTTAGCAGTTCAGCTGTGGAAGTCTAAGCACAGTGAACTTGCCTGGCTGAAACACTGCTCTCATACACAGCTGCAGCCTGCAGGGCCCATGCCAGCAGTACTTGCCATGTAGAAATTCCCACAGCAACAAAACAAGCAGAGTCTTTCCTGGCCTGGAGTTGGGCAGTGCCCAAGCCTACTCCTGACTCAAAGAAACACGTTCTGACAAGTACAGCTGCAACCCATCTCTTACAGCGAGAAGTTGAGTGGTGCTATGCTTCTTCAATAAGTAAATACTAAATACAGCCTAGACCTGTTAAGACCGAAGAGCACACTGTAAAGCCCCCACTCCAGAGGGGGTAGAGCAGGAAGATGAGCAAGACAGTGCCCAAAAGGAAGACTTCTTTTCACATCAAACAGAAAATACTTGCTGCAGCAAGAAAGACAAAAATGCTTACAATGGATTCAGCTCAAAGCAATGTTTATCTGTTCTGCTTTACTATTTTTAAGTCTAGCAGCCAACAACAAAAAAGGCTTTACAGGCCCAGCCTTGAATTCATCATTTATTAAATTGGCTGGTTTGGACCTACCTTCTGCCAAGCCTCCTAAGGGGTAGAGAGGGATCCAGGCAGTGTAACGCAGCCAGGTTAGCGGTTTCCATTCCATACCAATGCACGAGAGCATGTAATAGGGATACCTAAAGCCAATTCAGTGCGAGAAGAAAGTCACTGTTTAAAATGCAAGCTGCTACTGGAATTAGTCTTGCATATATATATGCTGTATAGCCCACATAATTCCTAAACACCTCAAGAATATTCCAGAAATGGTTCCTATGGATCATGATGGACACACCTTTATTTGGCAGTCTACACTAATGGATGGATGCAACTGCTTGGATTGACAAACCGAGCTGTCAAAATGCTTCTTTTGAATGAGAAACAGTCCAGTGCAGCTCACTTAAGTGATGGGAATTAAAAGCAACAGGTTGCCCTAGGTTCAGGGCAGCATTCTTTTCAGACTCCTTGTTCCAGCTTTTGGCAGATGGAGCAACCTCGGAAGGCTGCGACTGTCTGTGACTAAAGGAGATTTCACCCTGTGGGGCCAATGTACCAGTGCTGCTCTTCCAAAAGGTACAAAATCTTTAAAGAGCTCTGGGAACAACCCCATTGTTCTGTCCAAACTGCTGGAAGAGAAATCACACAAACCTGAACAGTTCAATGATACTCCAGAAATAAAATACGAAGAACACCACAGGTTTGCTCTGCATTTCCTCTAGGGTTCCCAGGACAACAAACAAAATGAAGTTTCTTCCAAATATCTGGGTAAGAAAAACAAATTGGGGATCAGTTGCACTCTTCACCAAAGGAGCAAGTGCTTGCTGTCAAAACCACACAGGATATCTGCTCATACCATGAGAAACATGCTGGGCACATAATGAATTCTGCAGCTGAGCTTCTTGTGAGTATGCAATTTGCTCTGCATTTAGGTGCAATCCAAAGGATTTTAGCTTTAACCATCTATTCTTATTTTCAAGCACAACCAGGATAAAAAGGGCACTGGCTCCAAATCAAAATCACATAGTTTTAACCAGCTGCTTCTAGCTTTTGCTGTCCTGAACTATCTTACGTAGGTGACAGAAGAAGACAGCCTGTCACAGGCTTGGAAGCATGGATTCCTGCCTCTGGAATAATACATTCTTTAGTCCAGTGCCAGTGAGGTTGTATTAGTGACACTGGGAGAATCTTGACACTTGGGTAAAATAGAGATTTACTTTAAACATGGGGAAAGCAAGGAGAAGACAGTTAACTTATTAATTACCTGTGCTACAGCGGGTAGCAGGGGTGATCTGACTAGTCCTATCAGTGAATTCATTATCTCCATTAATGCCAGGGTCTGACAGAAATACATCATGTCAGCAATGGTGTGAAATGTATCATAGAAAGAATCTGCAAAATACAGGAAACCATTTCAGATGAATTTCCACATTCAGGAAGCTGGGGCAGCAGCGAGCTTTTGATAACAGGATTCGAGCTGTAGTTGATAAAAAACATGGTGCATAATTGTGTAACCTCTTTATAGGCCTGATCCTAAAGTCGCAGAATCAGGCCAGAAACACTGTTTGAGTTCCCTGTTTCACACACAGGAAGGATCAAGAGCTGTTTCAGTAATCCACCAAAAAAGCAGCAGAGCTGGACCTCAATGGGACGAGCCGTTCTTCCTTCAAAACCAACATATTCCACCTGGCTCATTTTCAAACACACCAACGCTGCAGCGAGAGACACTTTGCTCCAGCTGATTCCTTCAGAAGTGATGTTGGCAGAGTACAAGTACCATTCATCAGAATGCACAGTTGTGATATATGAGGACAGTATTTTCCTATCCTTGACACTGTTTTTAAGAGCCTTTTGCTGTGTGCTTGCATTTATGGTTTTATTTCTTAAAGAAGCCTTCCTTTAGGTTTCACTGCTTAAAAAGGATTAAAAACACCACTAAAAGAAAAACCCCAAACAAAACTCCCAATGTGGATGAAAGCCCTTATTACTTGCCTTTGCCCAGGATGAACAGTCGTACTGTCATGTTCACAAAAATCCAAGAGAATCCCAAAAACTGCACAAGATTATACATGATTAAGTAGCCCTTCTTCAGGTGTCTGAAAGCTAAAATCAATAACACACCAGGTGAGCGGAGAACAGTGGCACCACTTCTGCACAGAGTGCAGCTGCAAACCAAGCTTTCCATGAGAATAAAGAACAAGAGAGAGGGAAGCTATTATTGATTGCGATAAAAGGGTTGCTGTGTGCACTGTGGGGTCTGTTGCTTTTACCATCATCTAAAACTCACTTCTCACTAGTTAGACTCTAAATTCCTTGGAAACTGCAGTCTGGGTTTACTACATTTCCAAACAGCTCAGACAGTACAAAGATCCCCCTCCAAGATACACCAAACCAGTCAAAATTGCTCCATCAGAGTTGACGATATAAGAGTAACAGAAGCCTTCTAAACCCCACCTTCCACCCTCCAAAGGTTCAGTTACTTACGGTCTTTTGGGACTCTGGATTCTGTTTTCATTTTGTTAATCTTTTCTTCTTCCTTAAGATGAAGGATAAGGTTTTAAAGACTGTTACTGTAATTAGCAAGTGATTTGTTAACAGTACTACTGCAAAGCTAGTGGGTTTAAAACCCCGCTATGCAGCCAAGTGCCAAAGGGTTTAAAACTTCACCTGCATAAACCAGCATTCATCAACCAGGAATTATGGTGCAGTAAAAGCTAGAGGGTGTTGTTACCACGCCTTTGCTAGGGATTGTGTTGTAGTAATTAGATGCCCTTGCTGGAAAAGCCTGCTGCTTTCTGTGTTAATTCTCAGTTATTACTGCTCCTTAGAGCTGGTCCTTCAAACACTTCATGACCCACCAGTGTTAGGAAGGAAAATGAGAACATCCAGCCCAGGCTCCCTGCCTGCCCTTCACCACTGCTTTGTGGCTGCTGGCATTGCAGCAGCCCTTCCTCCTTTGTGCTAAGCTCAGGGACTGTGGAGGGGAACAGGGCAGTGTTTGTTGTAAAACAGATTAGCAGGAAGGGGATCTCTTCAAGTCTTTTCCAAGATGGTCTTACACCTCCCTGCTGCAGTAAGCTGCTGCAGCTCACCAGATGGTGGGAATGTGCCATCAGGATCAGGAAAGCCTTAGAAATCCAATCAAGCAATGCCTGGGACTGGCACATATGGGCTCCATATTGAGAGGATCCTCATATGGATCAGGACACAGGGCTGCTGAGGTGCAAGGCAAGGGGTGCAAGCTTTTGGCTGCAGGCCCTGGCCAGCACTAAGCAAGTTCAGATTCACACTGCTGCTCTTTCTAGCCAGAGGTGTGCCTATTTCTGAATCCCTGCTTCCAATTTAAACTGTTTAACCAAGTCTACATGGTGTCTGTATGAAACAGCAGTAACAATCAGCATGTCAGACAACTCCAGGTAAATGAAGAACACAAGTTCAAGTGTAGGAGGACACCTGTTCTTGCTTTGCAGCAAGGACTGACCACAGGACTGACCTTCTCCTTCAGTTCCATTTCAGCATCTGATTCATCTAACCAGCGGTCAAAGTCAGGAGCCAGGAAGAGCGGGCGCTTCTCTTGCTTGGTGAGCCTCTCCCACCAGTTACTCTCTTTTTTCTGCACAGTGATGTTCAGCTGCCTCTGAGTCACCCTGCATACAGGCTGAGGGCAGACACAGGAGCATACATCAGAAAAAGTCCTATAAAACAAGCTCTGAGTTGGTAACTTGACAAGCTTTCCTTATCAAGGAGGCAGGGATGACATGGACAGCTGCAGTACAAGCATCGATCTGCTGCTCAAGGCATGGAAACAAAGGGCAGCCCAGTTAAAGATGGCACCGTTGATGGATGTAGGATTTGATAAGCAGCTTGAAAACCTGTCCGTGCCACACAGCACCACTGCATCCCGCCACAAAGGGCTAGTACAGGCCCTAGTGCTGTTCTTCCTCAGCAGAATTCATGACCTTGGTTTTAGACCTTCATGAATTTAGTGCTGTGAGGCACCCCCTATGAGCCAGTGGTAGAAATACCACTGCCATCAGCCACAGGTACGTGTCCAGAACAGGAGACCCTGTATGGCATCTGCATAACAGCAGCCCAGAACCTCTCCATCCTTAAAACCCACTGCATTGCCGCCTTGGGTACCACCATAGCATCCCTCCATACCTCGAGCCTACACCAGGGTGCTCTGCATGGCACTGTCTCTCAAATCAACAGGAACCGATGCAGTAAAACCATTAGCTGCTCTAACTGACCATGTGACACCAGCACTGCTCTGTCAAGGCTGCCTGGATGCTCCCAGGACATCTGAAGGCTGTAGCTGTAATTTACAGCTACTAACGCCTGGTCCTTGCCTGTCAGAAGCTCCAGCTCTTGGTGGCCAGCCAGGCAGCTGGCACTGGTGCACATGAAAGCTGAAGAAGGAAATGGGCTGCGATGCTTCCTGGTCCTGGCCATCTGTGAAGTTACACAGGGTCTGTTCTCCAGTTCCTCCACAGTGACCCAGAGTGAGCAGACTTTAGGAAGGAGGCTGCTCTGCAGAGGCAAGTATTTGCCTTCCAGTCCTGGCTCACAGCACAGCCCATGTCTGCCAGCACCAAGGAGAAGCACAGGCAGTGGTGGGCACCTCTCCTCACACTGTGGACCAGGCAGCTGCTGCTATACAGGCCAGATGACAAACTGGTGACCAGATTCTGGAACCAGATGTTCATTATCTGCCACTCGGCACCTGGCAGGAGCCGCAAGACACTTCCCTGCTGACAGACCCTAGAAATTCACCCTCCAGCAGTCCCCTGCCTTGATGAAGCAGCAAAGGTGAATGGTGACTCCCACTCTGCAGCTATCCCCAACAATCAGCCAGGAATAAACAGCACAAATCCTGCACTGGAAGCAGAGCCCAGCGTTTCCCTGTGCCCCTAACAACTCCGAGAAGTAAAGACAGACTTTACAGCCAACTGTGAGTAACGTGGTGGGACTGCTCCTCCAGCCAAGCTCTCTCCTATCACACTACAACAGGAATTCTCTTTATCAGACTACAACAGGAATTAAGGACAGATTTTTGCAACAGGAATCCCACAGCATATCTGTACTGGCAACCTAAGAAATCTGAACGAGACAGAAGCATGAGCAGTTCTTATGACTTTCTTTTGTTGGGCTACAAAGGAAGCCATGAAACATCAGTGACACTTTGCAGCACAGTGTTCCCCTGCTCTCCAGTCAAGGTTGCACCAATGTATTCCCCATTATTTTGCTGCTTTGCATCCTTTAAAAGTCTGTAACTGCTGTTTAACAATGGATACACATAAAGCCCTGTTTCTATTCAAGGTGATCCATGCAAGCAGCAGCTCCAGCAAGGTGATTTGCATTAAGGCAGGGTGGTGGCTGAGCACTGGTACAGGGGACTGCCACAACTGGCTTTTTGTCTGCAGTAGTTGCAGAGTTCCCAGGAACTTTACACATTTCCTTTTCAAAAATCACTTTTTCCTTGCAAGAGTTAGAAAAGTAAAAAAATACCTACTTTAGGCTCAACTGGTTCTAGGAACTCGATCTCAAACTCGTAGATGTTGTCCCCTTTGGCACCATGACCCTGAGCTGAAAGACAAGAATGCAGTCAGCATAAGGGTCCCAGTTAGGTTCCACACACCCCATCTGCCAAGGACATAGAAGGATTCCGTGGTTATTCCCAGTGCTTCCCCCTGCACTGAAAGAGGAAACCACACAGTAACAAGGAAGACACAAACAGCCCAAAATGTTGCTCGGAGGTGCAGTTGCTGGAGTTGGCAGCTTAAACTTCACGGAAAAGGGTCCTCGCTTGCAGGAAGCAGTATGTGAGATTCCCATAAGAAAGGCTCAAAAGGCTGCTCATGGCTAACTTGAATCCAGCTGAAAATCCACTGCCTTTGGGGATCCAGGCTCCACAGTGATGAGCGAGTGCCCAGGGCAACTGGTGTCCATTGGAAGCACCACGTGAGGATTCCCAAGGGCAGGAAGCTGTGTTCATTTCTCACTGATCACATACATGGGTCTTGTTCCTGGAAGGGCTACCAGAACCTGCACACCAAGTGTAATTCCCACCTTTCCATGGTGTAACTGATGCTGAAGAGAACGCTATGTGCAACACACCCCTATCAAATGGCACTGCCTGGGGCAGCACTTCCTAAACAAAGCTTCTTAAAGAAAACCACCAAATAAAGGAGGAAAAAGGAAACCAGCCACAGCACATCCTCAGCAGTGCCTGGACAAGCCGACCAGCACAAGAACCACAATGCAGCTGCCTGGTGAAAGCAAACTCCATCTCTCAGGATGAGACCTGCTTTACCTTTCCAATCAAGTGCTCACTCCCAGCACACAGGTTTGATAACAGTTGCAAACAAAGACTTTGTCAAAGGGAAAAATTACTGTGAGTTATCCCTGGGTTTCAGCTGACCCAGGACAGTGAGGACATGTGGGAAACAAGGACATCTTGCATCCAGCTCAGGGGGCAACAATGTAAGGACATGGAGCTGTTGGAGCAAATCCAGAGGAGGCCATGGAGATGCTATGGGGGCTGGAGCAGCTCTGCTCTGGAGCCAGGCTGAGAGAGCTGGGCTGGGGCAGCTTGGAGAAGAGAAGGCTCCTGAAAGGGAGACCTGAGAGCAGCTCCAGTGCCTAAAGGGGCTGCAGGAAACCTGGAGAGGGGCTTTGGACAAGGCCTGTAGGGACAGGNCCATCCCTGGTTCAAGGCCAGATTGGACACAGAGGCTTGGAGCAACCTGCTCCAGTGGAAGGGGTCCCTGCCCGTGGCAGGGGTTGGAGCTGGATGAGCTTTAAGGTGCCTTCCAACCCAACCCATTCCATCACTCCGTGACCTTCCCCGGTACCACAGGCCGGGTGCGGGAGGTAACGAGCCCCGGCTGTCACTGTCGATGGGTGCCTGTTACCACACACCCGCGCCTGCCCGGCCACTACCACCGAGCGCAGCGGTGGGGGCAAGTCACCCCGGCAGCGATCAAACACCCTCCCCCCCCCATTGGCCAAAGCCCGTACCTCGGAAGCGCAGGACGTTGTCGGTGATGCTGATGTCGGGGTTCTGCGGAGGCAGAGGCAGCGTTAGGTACCGATCGCTCGCTCCCTCCCTCCCGGACCCCCCATCCCCAGTGTATGTGTACCCCCCCCACCACCACCTGCACATCGCTGAGCTCCACGCGCAGATACAGCTCGCGGTGCCGCTGCGCCCAGTGCACGTGCGGCCGCAGGCTCGGGCCCGCCATGGCGCGCGCCGGTATCCCTCCCCTCCCGTGGGCGGACCGGGGAGGGGGGGAGAGGAGAAAGGAGGGAGGGCTCCTGTGCGCCTGCGCGCTGCGTCCAGACTGGGGGTTCGTGCGCGGGGTCCTAGTGCGCGCCTGCGCGGTTCGGACCTGTCCTCGCTTCTCTAGGGGCACCTGTCCCTCCTCAGCCGCCCTCGGCGCGCCCGCGTGGCCACGTGTCTCCTCCGGGTGTTCCCGCTGGCCCTCCCGTCGCCGCAGAGGTGTTGCCCTCAATGGCAACGACCCCGGTGAGGGGACGACGGATATTTTAACACTGAGGTGGCTTTTGGGCACTGTTGGGTCTCAGCGCCCTGTGGTGGCTTTCTGAGGTGTGGGGTGTCACTGCGGTAACCGGCGGCGGGGCTGAGCCCCGTCCTGAGCCCTCTGCGCCACGGGACTGCCCCGAGAGCGGCCTTGGGCAAGGACACGGCACCTGGGATGTGACCAGTGGAGAATTGTTTGGGTTGGAAGGCACCTTAAAGCTCACCCAGTCCCAACCCCTGCCACAGGCAGGGACCCCTTCCACTGGAGCAGCTTGCTCCAAGCCCTGTGTCCAACCTGGTCTTGAACACTGCCAGGGATGGGGCAGCCACAGCTTCTCTGGGCACCCTGTGTCAGCGCCTCAGCACCCTCACAGGGAAGAGCTTCTGCCTAAGAGCTCAGCTCAGTCTCCCCTCTGGCAGGTTAAAGCGATTCCCCTTGGCCTGTCCCTACAGGCCTTCATCCAAAGTCCCTCTCCAGGTTTCCTGCAGCCCCTTTAGGCACTGGAGCTGCTCTCAGGTCTCCCTTTCAGGAGCCTTCTCTTCTCCAAGCTGCCCCAGCCCAGCTCTCTCAGCCTGGCTCCAGAGCAGAGCTGCTCCAGCCCCCATAGCATCTCCATGGCCTCCTCTGGATTTGCTCCAACAGCTCCACATCCCTTGTGTGCTGCTGCCCCAGAGCTGGAGGAAGACTGCAGGGGGAGTATCACCAGAACACAGCAGAGGGGGAGAATTCCCCACAGACCTGCTGCTCGCACTCCTTTTGATGCAGCCGAGGCCATGGTTGGTTTCTGGGCTCTGAGCACACACTGCTGCATTGTGTTGAGCTTTCCATCAACAAACACCCCCAAAGCCGTTCTCCTCAGGGCTGCTCTCAATCCAGTCTCCATCCAGCCTGTGTTGGGATTGCCCCAACCCAGGTGCAGGACCTTGCGCTTGGCCTTGTTGAACCTCATGAGGTTTGCACAGGGGGAAGCTGATAGAAAATGCTGTGCTGTTTGTAGACACTGGCTCCGTGCCTCAGCCTGCATCTGAGAGGAGGATTTCCAGCCTCTGGGACTGCAGAGCCATTGCAGAAGGTTGGGTGAGCTGTAGCCATAGTTTCTGGGTTGCTTTAGTTTGCACACAAACCCCATGTACCCTTAGCAGCTGGCGAGCCCCGGGGTAGCTTATGGTAGACAGCACAGGAAAACCAGCGGTAAACGCATCCACCAGGTCCCGAGGGACTTTGACGTGTGCTTGTGTTGAGGAGGGGGCTCTTGCTGCAGAGTTCTCTCTGCTTTATAGTGGATCAGAGAAGACCTTTACTTTTACCTTTACTTCGCAAAGGGAACGTTCTCCCGGGGCTCACGGCACCGGAGCCGGGGGCGCCCTGGGCTGAACACGCGTTGTCAGTGCTTGGAAATACTCCTGATGTACGCAGGGGGTTACGCCCCCCCCCCAGCCCCCCACAGCGCGGTCCTCCCGCCCATCAGGCGGCGCCCTCGCCGGCACCCAGCGGTGCTCCGCAAGTGCGGCAGCGCCGCTTCCTCCCCGCCTGCAGGTAGCGCTGTCCTGCTTAGAGTGGCCCGGCGGCCCCTCCTGCCGGAAGCGGAAGTGGCCTGGCGGGGCGGCTCGGCTCGGCCCGGTCCCATTGCCGCCGTGAGCGCCGTGAGTACCGGGAGGCGGGGGGAGGTCGCTTGTGGGCTCCGGGGATCCTGGGGGAAGCGGGAAGTGGCCTCTCATGAGCAGGGCCGCAGCCGCCGGTACCTTCTTGTGGGGAAGACGGGGCCTGCCCCGGGGCAAACTCCGGCTGTTCGCCTCCTGCCAGGTCTGCAGTCGCCCCCGGTGGGCGCCTCCCGGCACCTGCCCGCTCTCCTCGGCCTGGGCGGCAAGGGCAGGCCCGCGGCTGTTCCCCCGGCTCGACCCTCGGTGCAGCTCGCGGGTGCACTCGGTGTGGCGGTGCTGCAGGGTGCCGTGAGACGCTGTGCAGGGTGCGGCAGCCCCGAGTTATTGGCTTCAGGGAGGTGGAAATGAAACTCTTCGCGGAGCGGGAGGTGGCTGCGGCTCAGACCCAGCAGTGATTTCGCAGGGTAGAGCCTCGCGTTGGCCTGGGCTAACGCTGCTTTGCCGGGTGGCAGGTCTCCCTCTTGTTTGCTCGTTAAAGTCTACTGTCCCGCGGGTTTTATCTCGTCTCTTGGGAGGGGCTGTGAGAAGTGTGTCAGGTTAAGGCATAACAGCGTCAGGGTGTAGGTGGGGAAAGGAGGTTTTTCTTTGTTGGAATTCTGATCGGAGTTGTCTGATGCAGGTTTGAAGTCTCATGCTCAGTTTCTACTGCTGCCTGAGCAGAGCACTGCTTAGGACTCTCCTTCCAATTTTACAGGGGCTGCATATTGGTGTTGTAAATAGCTCAGTTCGTGTGCGCTGTGTTTGTATTCTCAAAGGTGGGATCATCCACACTTGCTCTCCTTTGCATTTAGCAGTTTGTGCTATCAGAAGGGTTTGGCCCAAGGTGTAGGTCGTTTGTTTTTCACCCGTCTATGCTGAGATATCTCAGCAGCTGTGCAGAACTGCAGGAGAGCCAGTCCATGCCCTGACCCGTACCTTGAGATTCAGTGGTCCTTTAGTGCCTCTTTGCTCAATGGGAATGTTTTATTTAGTCTGTATTCTGTCAGGCCACCAAGCTCTGCTGTAGCAGTGTGCGGAACAGTTGTGCTGTTTTTCCATTCTATATATAGAAAACCCCCTCTCTTTAAGGAGTGACAGTCCTTGGTCTCTCTGGTAATGAGCTATGTGGAGGGAATTTATAGCTTGGATCCTTTTGGGGCTGCCTTCAGATCTGGGATTTACAGTGGAAGGACTTGGTTTCCTCTTGGGAGACATCTGGGCTGTTAATTCCAGCTCAGATATGCTTTGTGAAGGACAGCTGCCTGCAGGGAGGTCTGCTAAATTAATGGCCTGTTTGGGAGGATAAAACCTCTGCTGCAGATAAATCTGTTTAGAAAATGCTTTTTTCACTGTGTCCCCTTCTGGTATTGCTTCACTTCTGGAAGTCTTATCCATACAGTATTTGTAATTATATCCCTGAGATGATGATAGTGATGATGGTTGTTAGACCTTTCCAAGCTTTGTTTGAAAGGAGATATAAATAAATCCAAGAAATTATAGAAGAATGATGGGAATAAGGACATGCAGTTTCCTGGGACCATTGTGTATGACCTGGTGGTTCCAAATCAACTACTAATGTTGTTTCTCCTAAGCAGTTGGTTGTCCCGTGTCTTACTACTGTCCTCCTCACCCGCTGCTCTGATACCATTATAGCATTCCTGCAGTTTACAGGGAGGAAGAAACAGGTAGGAGAGCTTAACGGGGAAGAATTTATCCACTTCACAAGCTGATCAGAGAAGTTGATGTGTGGGGGCAAGGGAAAGGGAAACAACAACTCTCTGTGGCAATATGAAGTTCTTAGTCCCATTCTGAAAGGCTGAGTGGTGGCAGCCTGTTCTCCACAGCAGAAATCTCTTGCCTGGTCCTCGTCATTCTGCTCTTTTTTTTCCCCCACATGAAATGATTATTTCTTTCTAGCACTTTTGCTGTGGGTTTGTGAGTCTGCTGAGCTGCTGGAAGGTGGTGCTGAACCTCTTGTTCTGTTCTTCCAGAAACATGCAACATGGCAGCAGCCATGGAAACTGAACAGCCGGGCCTCGAGATCTTCGAAACTGCAGGCAGAGAGGAGCAGGTTCAAAGGGAGGAGCAGCCCAAACTGGAACCTTTCTATGTAGAGAGACATTCCTGGAGCCAGCTTCGGAAACTGCTCACAGACACACGGAAGTATCATGGCTACATGATGGCAAAAGCCCCTCATGACTTCACGTTTGTGAAGAAAAATGATCCTGAAGGACCTCATTCTGATAGGATCTACTATCTGGGTAAGCTTGCTGTGACAGCCTGTGTCTTGACTGAACAGTCCCTGCAAAGGCTGTTTGAGTTTGACAGTTCTTGAGAGCGGGATGTTCCTGGCAGTTAAATCCAAATGGATTTCAGGCCAGATTGGCTGCTCAAATGTCATGATCGTCATTTTGATGTCTCAATAAAGCTTGGAATTCATGTCCCACAGAAATGGTGCGGTTGGGTGGTTCTTCAGGCCTGTGAGAGCTGGAAAACAACTGTGAAGTGTCCTCTGGCGCATGTTCCCTACCTGGCAGGATGGATTAAATCTGTTCTCCATGCAGTATCCTCTCTGTAAATGCTCTGTAGGTTTAATCTCCCTTTTCTTAATTACAACTGGTGGATAGAACTTTGTTCTTCAAAGTTTCCTTGCAGAGCAGAGATTACAGGTATAATTTTGCAAGTCCTTTGTGCCTCAGCTACTGATGGAGTAGGTTTTTCCGGGATCCTCTGGGGACTAAATAGCAGTGTAGGGCAGAGGCAGCTTAAAGAGTAAAGACTTTTCTCAACATTTTTTGTCTTAATAATGAAGAACTTAATGTAATTTATTGTTGTTGGCTTCAGTGCCTCATTCCTGTATTGTTTCACTATGCAATTTCACTTGATATATCTGCATTTCTAAGTGCTGGAAGTGATTTGGCATGTAAATGGTGCTGTGAACAACAGTCCTGGTGGCTTTTTGGAGCAGGTAGAGGAGTGCTTTTGTCAAAAGCTGCCGGAGCTGAGCATAATTCCATGAACAACTGGAGTAGGGAGAGGAGCAAAGGCCTAGGAGCCAGAATGATGTTCTAGCCCCATTGCTTGCTGCTTAGGCTGGGTGTTTAAGCTCTGATTTGTGATTCACAGAATCTTTGCATGTGCTGTGCAGTGCATAGAAAGCTGCTGATCTGTCTCCTTTTCCCCTTTTTAGAGAGTAGGAATCATAATCTTAGAACAATGCTGAGTTCAGGCGCATCGAGGGTGGGTGAAGGCCCAGCTGAGATTGGCTCTGGTTTCCCATGTGCCAATTCCTGAGTTATAGATCAAACTCAGCCTTCCTCAAGGCACATCTGCCTCCCTCTGGGCTGATCCCATGTGCCTTGGCAGGAGCTTTCAGAAATCTGATTAGCACTGAGGGAGAGGTGCAGGAAAGGGACCTTCAGACCTTCTTAAAGATGTGTTATCTTTGAAGCATGAGCTGCATTGTGCTGCATCCAGCCAGGGGAATTAGCAGGAAGGTCCTCCTTCATTTTAAAAGCTTATAGAAATACAAAGTCCCCCCAGAAGACACAGGCAGTCTTCGGCAGCATGGGAAAAGCCTGGATGTAGTTTCGTGTTCTCTGCTTTCTCTGGGACTTACATTTCTGTGAAGTAGGGAATTCCCAAAGCAAGGCTGCAGTGCGGAGACCAGCAGTACTTTCTGGTGGGAAGAGCCTGTGAAACTGTTCCTGGGAATCCTTTGAGAGTGTTTGGATAATGAACACAAAGCTAATTAATTTTTTTCCCCTCCTCACTTTCACAACAGCAATGTCTGGTGAGAACAGGGAGAACACGCTCTTCTACTCTGAGATTCCCAAAACCATAAACAAAGCTGCAGCTCTGTTGCTTTCCTGGAAGCCTCTTCTGGATCTTTTCCCGGTGGGTCCCGATTTCTTTCTTCCTTCTTGGCAGTGTAGCAAGGACACGGGCTTTGGGGTTGCACCTGTTTGCTAGTGTTAAAATCTGGAGTTTCATGTCTTAAGTTTAAGATTTTCGCTATACTCAGATAACTGCAGCCATCTCAAATCAAGCACAGCTTTCTCAGCAGTGTTTGGAGCCACAGCCTTCATTGCTGAATGATTCCTCCTTTGCCAGCACAGATTGCAAGTGCTCATTTGCATCTAATTCTCTGCTGTGAAATGCTGGGGATTGCTGTAGGAGCCTCCAGTCTCCAATAATCACTGTTGCAGGGGAAAGTGGCGAGTCCCCCTGAGGATCATTCAGTAGCTCCATGACTCATGCTGGAGCAGAAGATCCCTATCCCACTCCCTTGGACATGTATCCCCATTTCACTTCCACACTTAGGAAGTCTGCACTGGTCCTATCCAATGCACCATGGCAGGATGGAGGAGGTGGGACACCCCCCCATGTAGAATTAGGTGTATTTATCTCCATGTTACTTCCTGAGGCTGTCAGCCAGAGCAGTTACTGTGTGTCTTCATGAAGGTTAGCAAAGACTTTCCTGCCTATTCTAGAAATAACAGACCTCCAGTTTAACCTTTCTTAAAGCAGTGGGTACTGGAAATGATGCCGTGCTAGGGGAGAGGTGGCTATCAGCTGTGTAGGATCTGCTCATGGCCTGCACCTATGTATGCTGACAATACAGACATAAGCAGAAGAAGGCTGCTAGCCACGAGCAGGATTCTGGAGGAGAAGGGTGTCTGCAGAGCCATCTGGTCCTGGAAGCTCAGTGTACAGAGATGCCTTACAGGGTAGCATGGCATGCAGAGCAGAGGTGTTGATTGTTGTGTTGGGTTCTCTGCCCATATTCAGGCCATCCTGGACTATGGGATGTACTCTCGTGAAGAGGAGTTGCTGCGGGAGAGGAAGCGGATTGGCACCGTAGGGATTGCCTCTTATGATTACCACCGGGAAAGCGGTACCTTCCTGTTCCAGGCAGGGAGTGGAATTTATCATGTAAAAGATGGAGGCCCTCATGGATTCACTGTGAGTTTGCTCATCCCTCCTCCTATCTCACTACAGGACTTCTTTGCTCTGGCTTGGATTGAAAGGAAAAGAGCATGATCATCAGTTATTGCTGCACTTAAAAGGCAGCTAGCCTTGATAACCTTGAGCCAACCAAAGCCCAAAGGAAGGGTGCTCTTTCATGTAGTCAGGAGTCACATCAGAGGCAACTTCTGTTCCCAGGCTGTGGTTTAGATGTCACTGTTCAGCGGTCAGTGCTTGCATGTGTTAGAAGGTTTGGCTGTATGGCTTGTAGAACAAGCAGCCTTTTCTCTGCTGGTGCTGAAGCTGGAGATCAAAGCTGTGATGATTTCTTATTATTGTAACAGATGCCTGATGTCTGCCTAACTCTATTGTCAGGGGGAATTTACTGTGCCCTGAGTTGCTTTTGGAGGACAAGATTGTATGTTCTGCCAGGCCCTTTTTAGGGTGCTGGTTTTAAGAGTGTGCCAGGCTTCTCTAAGCAAGCTGCCTTCTGATCTGTGGCTAATCCTCACCACTGGTGAAAGATGCTCTGGCGGGATGTGTGCAACCATGGTGGAAACACAATTTTCCCTATAAAATACCTGTATGGTATTTTTCTGTGTTTAAAATGGATTCCTCTGTTGTAAACCTGTGTATTTGAAGTCAGTGTTCACACTACTGTTGTCTTAAAGACCTTCTGATAATCTAGGTTAGTTTCTGTAAGTGTTCATGTATTATCATTGCTTACTGTGCTTTTCTTTTTCTCTTCAATAGCAACAGCCTTTAAGACCTATTCTGGTAGAGACGAGTTGTCCAAATATCCGCATGGATCCTAAGCTTTGTCCAGCTGATCCAAATTGGATTGCATTTATCCACAGCAATGACATCTGGATATCTAATATAGAAACAAGAGAAGAAAGGAGGCTAACATTTGTGCACCATGGTACTGCATCCTGAATTAAAATATCTGCACCTCCTCTGCACTTGTTCCTGCTAGACTGAATTCAGCAGTGGCACTGGGGCTTCTTCTGAAATCTGGGGGAATGGCCCCTGTTTATTCCACTTTGTTTGTCCTGTTCTATATGTTTTCCTCTAGTGCAGATATCGTGGGATGATTCTGGATGCACTGAGGAATCTGGCAGAATGAGTTATTTGTTGAGTCCATATGGAAGGGCTCTTCTGAAAAACAGCACATTCCTTTTCACTGGAACAGCCTTTTCTTGTGTGGAGGAGCTGTGGGTGGGAAGTTTCTGTCAGGAAAACTAGGCTGCAGGGACTTATAGAGACAGCATAGGCAGATTCTGAATAGCACTGAGCCTTCTGCTGGCCCCTCATACTCAGTAAGTTAGGTTCTTGCTTCTTGCCCTCTCCTCTCCACTTGTGTTTCAGACATGTATCCTGGAGGAAGGAAAATGGGAAATTGTGGATAAAACACTTTAAAAACCAAAATTTTTTGTTTTTCATTTAAATCACACTTTGCATTTAAAGTATATAATTTAAATTGCAGTTAAATTAAAATTTCTGGCACTTTGTAATAAAGCTTTAGCCTGTTTAAAAGTTAAATATTAAAATATTATGTAAGTACATCAAAAATAAACTGTAGCAGTGACTCCTTCTCAGATGATAATTATTTATGGAGCGCTGCTAAGTTACCTCCAGGGTAACAGGGAAAATATTGAAGCCCTATGGAGATGTCATCATGTTGACATGTTATGTAAGCCTTTTACTTTTGCTTTGTGCAGTGAATGAAATGCTGAAGCTTTCCTTTTTCTGAACGTTGGTGTTTTCAGTTTGAGTTGTTCAGAAAGGTTTGTGCTTGGTTTTTCCTTTTAACTAAAGATTGCAGTTCCAATTCACTGAGCTCAGGTAGAAAGAACATTTTCTTTCTTCAAGTAGTACATAGGAAGTGGAGAGATTAGTTGGGTAGGAGTAAGAAGGGAGGATGGCTTTCCTTTCCTGAAAGAAGCTGCCATGTCAGAGAGGATTAGATCCTCCCTAAATAAATCAACAGAGCAGGGTGGAAGCAGAAAAAAATCTGCTGAGAAGTGATTTATTGTCATATTCCTGGAGGGCTGAACTTGGGTCAGTGTCTAGGATAATGAAGGACTGGTTTGTTTCTGCAGTATATCGTGAACTGATTCTTCTGTGTCTTTTTTTAGAGCTGGCAAATGTTGAGGATGATCCAAAATCTGCTGGTGTGGCAACTTTTGTGCTGCAGGAGGAGTTTGACAGATACACTGGCTACTGGTGGAGCCCAAAGGCACAGCCAAGTAAGTGTGGGGCATCTAGTGAGTCTGACAGGCACAAATGACTCCCCCCCACTGTGGGTCCAGTGCAGAGTTAGTTTTTTCTGTTACTCCTTACGAAGATAGGAACTTTATCCTGTGGCTCCTTTTAAACTATCTGCAACAGTGGGCATGTTACAGTAGGCTTGTGGCACGTGTTACTGGGGAAGAGACTTTCCTTCTTTGTAGGAGTTTTGGAGTGTTTTGCTTAATGAAACGTGAATCACAGGTTTTGGATTTTATTTCATCTTTCCAACCAGCTCGTGTTCCTGAGAGAATGTTGATGCCTGCAGTAACTGATAATGAGAGCTGTTCTGACCAGGAAATGTTAATTCATTTACAGCACTGAATGGGGGTAAAGTTCTTCGAATTCTTTATGAAGAAAATGATGAGTCGGAGGTGGAAATTATTCATGTCACATCACCCATGCTGGAGACGAGGAGAACAGATTCCTTCCGATACCCCAAAACTGGTGAGACCCTGATACCTTACATCTCTGTCCCTGGGAGACACATCCTCTATTCCATGTGCCTGACAGCAGTGATGCTCCTAATCTAGAACAAGGGGTTGTTGGAGAGGTGTGGAATAGTCTTTGAATTGGTAACCAGGTGGTGAAAGTATGTTTGGGGAAGCTGCTGCTGGAGAGGTTACATTAGTCACTGGTGACTGTGCTGATATTCCAGCCATGTGGTTACTAAGAGCTCCAGGTCTGGGTGTCAGGAGTTGGCAGAAACCCTATCTGATTGTCACTATTTTGGAGCTGGTGTCTCAGATCCTGGCACATCTGAGTTGTGGAGGGGTTGGTTCTCATTACAACCCTGTGTCTCTATGGGAATAGGTGCGGAATTAATGTCCAGAAGGACATTAATTGAAAGAGGCTTTCTGTTCAGCTGCTGGCATGGCCCTGGCAGCTCAAGTTCTGAAGGACTGTGATCTCCATGATTGCTCTTGGACTTAAAAGAGCAAATTCAGCATTCTTGCAGCCAACCAGGAACACCTCCTATTGTCATATTTGCAAACAGTAAAAAAGTGAGAGCAGGCTTAGAGCATAGTAAATGTTGTGCCATTGGAAGCAGGAAGGTGAGACTTAAACAGACCTGACAAGGGCTGATTCGCTGTCAGGTGTATGGGGCAAGTTTGAACAGTTTGACCTTTGTTCTTCTGAGATTTCCCTACTATTACAGCAGGGAATGTTGCTCACAGGTAACACTGCTTTATTCTCTTTCCTCACTCCCGGAATCTTCATTTTTTGGAGAAATACCTTCTGTTTGGCTGACCTTCCCAAGCTGCAGAATTCATTCAAGTCTTGCAGATTCCCTGATCCACTGGGAAAAGTTTTCTGCTTATGATACTGATTTACTTGTTTCAAGGAGGAAGAAAAGCACAGTGTTAGCCTGGGAAGCCAGAGATGACTCCTTGTGTTTCTTAAGCACTTGTGTACACCCAGATTTCCGAGATGAAATTGTCATAGCTGAGGTCAATGCAAATTTCAGCAGTTTAAGAAAATGAGCCAACCAAAGCCCAAATCCTTAAAAAGAATATCCAGGTTTTAATCTTTGGGCCTCAGTTTCCAGTCTGAGCTGCAGGGACAATGGCCCTTTGCTGTGGGTTGTTATGAGGCCAAAGCTTGAGGCAGTGGAGAAAATTCTTCCTACTGAGAAGGTAAGTGCTCAGGTAGGCAGCACTGGCGCCCAAGGCAAGTCATTTCACCTCAGTGCATCAGGTTTGTGCATGAAGCAGGTTGATGAAGTGGGAGTTCTCGCAGCAGCACTCAGATTATTCAGAGCACATGGAACTTGCCTCATGTAGCTTCTTGTGGATCAGCAGCTTTATTCTTTACAGTCTCTCTTTTCTTCCTGTGAAGCAAGCCCCAGCATTTAACACTGCAGGTGCTCTACAGCAGGATAACTTGCTGCTTTGTACAGGCTTTGTGTAAAGAGTTAACTTCAGATTTTCTGTGTTCAACATAAATACATAGCTTTATTATTTTAACTGCAGTAGTCATGGCAGTAGGTCTTTTAATTTGCATTAATGCTTTTTAGCACTAGATTACTTTCAGTGTGCCACCTTGGGAATCACACCCAGACAATAAACCGAAGCTTGCTTTCTATCCTGATCACTCCTGAGCATGTGCATCCTTTGACTGTGGGAGAGAAGACTGTGACAGTAGCATGGCTTTTGATCAAATCTGTGTGCAGGAGCAATCTACCTCATGTTTGCAGTTTCATTTTTCCCTGCCTGCTGTCCTTCACATGTGCAAGTAGGCTATTTGATCAAAGAGCATTCTGCTGTTTGCCTTTTCCAGTTCTGTATAAATAACACCACAATAATCCACAGTTCAACTCTGCCCTCTTGGAAGCAAACAAATGGTGTCTGACTTTTAACATCTGTTTTTATAGGTACAGCAAATCCAAAGGTCACTTTCAAGCTCTCAGAAGTGACAATCAATGCAGAAGGCAGAGTAAGTTCTATGTTCTGCTTGTGTTCCAAATAATTGTAATTTCTGTGAGTCTTTTTTAGTAAAGTTCATTTTCCAGTTCAGTACAAATAAGCTTTCTTGGCTGCGATAGCTTAATGGCTTCTCTAGAGGCCATGCACTTGCCTCACTCCTATGCAGATACTTGGTGTTTGTGTGTGCAGCAGTGTTTCTCAAGGCTGTGCTTTCCTTCCCTACCACTGGTTTACAAACTCAGCTGCAGAGCAGAATGTTTTAGGTGTGGATGGTTAGATCTTATGTGACAGATCTCTTGATTGGCTGCAGATATGGGGAAGATTTGCTTGCGAAGACAGTATCACCTTACATAAGCATGAGCATATGGAAAGAGATGAACTTTGCAGAATTTTCCATAGCCCAGTCCAAGATCTTCAGAGAGTTGGGAAATTAATCTTACCAGATACAGTAACAGCCATATGTTATTGGGATTCTCTCTACTTTTGAGCTACTTCAGCCATCAACAGTCACCTGCTGGGATAGTAATGCTGACATCAGCCAGCACAGGCAGGCAAAGCCATTGGAACCCTTTGGGTACCACTATGACTTGTTCCCAGTCCCAGCAGGAGCAGACTGCAGAGCTGCATATCATGAATTAGAAGCACACTGATAACTGGATGGCATGCAGGATGTTCAACAGCTGCCAATAAAAACAGCTTGGTACAAATCACCTCCCCTTTACATGGGGAAGCTGAGTGTTCAAGTGACTTGTCCGAGACGAATGGTGGATTGCTGAGGAGCATCCAGATTTCCCAAGTCCTAGCCCTGGCTGTGCTTGTAGTGTGCAGCTCTCCTATTATGCTGGTGTCTGGCTAGAGATGGGGTTGAATGCCCTGTGTTGCAAAGGCTGAGCAATCTCAATTGCATAAGCTGCACAGAAGAAGTCTTCTGTGTCCAGATTCTTATCGTGCATGAAAAACTGGATGTGGGGGTTCATCTCAGTGTCACTGAATTGCTGCTTTGTCAACAGATTGCAGATGTTGTGGATAAAGAGCTAGTTCAGCCGTTCGAGATCCTCTTTGAAGGAGTAGAGTACATTGCTAGAGCTGGGTGGACGCCAGAAGGAAAATAGTGCGTATGTTAATCCTATCTCTGTTTAGAGGGTTTGGGGCAATACAGTTAGAAGCAGAATGTAGTGGTCTCTGTCTTCTTCAAGCTTAAGCCTGCTTTCATTTTTACATTGCTACAAACTTGTTTGTGCAAGGGGGATGATTTTTCCAAATCCCAAATTATAGTCCTCTTTGTCTCTTTCTCTGGTACCTGGCCCTATTGCTTTGGTATTGGGCACTTGCAGCCTTTGATGTATGTGTCCTCTCAGCATCCCTGTGAGAGAGAGTGCAGTGCTATTATCCCCATTTTACAGATGGGGAACTGAAGCCCAGAGAGGCTAAGTGACTTGCCATGGTCACACAGGAAGTCTGTGGCTGAGGAGAGAAATGAGCCCAGGTCCCCCAGGCCCTAGGCTAGCGCCTTAACCACTGGACCATCCTTGCTGACCAGACTTACTGATCAGAAAACCTGCTGTAAGTGCTGCTTACATTTGCATGTCATTTTTAACCCTGTAGATGATGTAGTACAGTGTTTCTAACTCACCAGAAGCTTCTCCAAAAGGGTTTCTCACCAAAAGGGTTATCAAACACTGGAACAGGCTGCCCAGGGAAGTGGTGGAGCACCATCCCTGGAGGGATTTTACAGATATGTAGACATGGGACTACAGGGACATGGTTTAGTGGTGGACTTAGCAGTGCTGGGTTAATGGTTGGACTCAGTGGTCTTAAAGGTCTTTTCCAACCCAAACAATTCTATGATTATGTGATTCTCCAGAATTGCACTTTTCCAGTTCTTGAGTCTAAAGATGGCTTTCACCTTTTTCCTTCCCTCCCTAAAAAATGTGAAAGAAATGCAGGGAGACACTGGCTACATCTTGCTTTTTGCAGGATTGTAGTTAGAGCTACATGCAAAGCCATCAGAAGTATGGCAGGGTCTGCTGCCCATCCGTTTAGGTGCCAGTGTTATTCTCTGCCAGATATTGATTGAAAACATCAGTATTTTCACAAGTGTCCTCAAATTTCAATTGAAATTTTTCTGCTTCATTATTCCCCTGGTTTTTCTCTTCTCTTTCTCCCTTAAAGCACTATTCAAATCTGGGAGAACAGAATTAATTAAACTTTTGAACCTGCAGTGCTTATGCAATATTGAAGTGAAATAGGTTCTTGTGTTAGGGAAGACTTGTTTACGTGGGTGAAATTCTACATATAGCTTTTTAAGCCACAATCTGAAATGGAATGTTCTTGACTCCCTCTTAATGCCTAGTGCTAGTTAGTGTCTGCTGAGATTTTCAGACCCAATAATTATGAGTGCACATTAATTTCTCTAATATCTGTCTCCTTAACAGCATCTGGTCCATTTTACTGGATCGCTCCCAAACTCGACTTCAGATTGTCTTGATCCCTCCTGCATTATTCATCCCAACAGAAGATGATGCAATGGAAAGACAGAAACTTATCGATGCTGTACCAGATTCTGTTACACCTTTCATTATTTATGAAGAGACAACAGACATCTGGATAAATGTAAGAATTTGAATACAGCCTTCTCTGATAGTTTGTTGCTCAAGACTCTGCTTGTAGCACTTGAGCAACATTGGTGCTACTGGGCTTCCTAGGAGAATGTTCCCAGTGTGTATATTCTGTGCTTCCTGCTGTAAAAAACAGTATATAGACAACATGGGGATTTGGGATGTGAAAACAGAGCTGCTTTGAGGCTGTGCAGTGGTCAGACAGAAATAGGAGCAGAGCCCACAGGGCTCTGGCATTCCAGGGCCACAATGTTATCCACTGACACCTTACACATTCTTGGTGCCAGTTGTTCACCAACAGCAATGCCAGCATAAGAAGTATCCTTCAGCCAACAAAGGACTCTCTAGATGATATTGGGTGAACAAATCCCAGAAGTCTGTTAACAGCCCCTAAACCCCTTCCTTAACTATGTTGTCTGGTAAAATACATTTGTTTATAATCCCTTTGGAGGTGTGCTGTAGGGCTTGTGCTGTGATAGCAGCCACCTGTGTGCTAGACTGATGCTGTAAAAGTGAGTGCTCTTCACACCTCTGCAGATAAAGATCAATGTCTCTGAAATGACATCCCATTGGAGGTGTGCCAGGGTGCAGGAAGGCCTGGGAACACCAATCACTGACAGCTGGATCCTCGGCTGCATCAAAAGGAGCATGGCCAGCAGGTCAAAGGAAGTGATCCTGTCCCTCTGCTCTGCTCTTGTGAGACCTCACTTGGGGTATTATGTGCAGTTCTGGTGTCCTCAACATAAAAAGGACATGGAGCTGTTGGAGCAAGTCCAGAGGAG